>JAJHIY020001854.1:50000-74807 GCA_022114975.2 Lampris megalopsis
CATTTAGGATTGTATAAGTCAGCAGCGGCTTGAAGTCTGATCCAACATGGACAGGAAGCCAGCGGAGGGAGGCGAGAGGTGGTGTAACGCCGTCACATGTCCCGGATGCAGTTGGTTAGGAGTCGAGCTGCAGCCCTCTGCACCGCCCGACGCCTTGCGGTACCAGCATGCAGCAGAGCTGAAAGCACAACACCACAGTGTTTCCAAGCAACACTTCTAAGGCTGCGGCTCACAGGTGGAGTGTTGGTGTTGTGATGGCATTAGGTGGAGATGTGGATCAGAGTTTGTGTACCTGTTGGGACGTGTGTGTGTGTTTGTCTAGCTGACATAATAGGATCGTTGACAGGGAGATGGGGGTGGATGGCTTGTGGTGAGGTCAGATATGTGTGTGGGGGGGGGGGTGGTGCTGTTTTTGATGTTGTCATGTAATGAAAGTGCTGTGTTGTGATGCAGTGCACTGCACACACACACAATGTCGAACGCACAAAAATACACAGAGCCGTGTCACCCCAAGTGTGCATTTTCTTTTTTTTTTGTTTTTTTGGATTTTCCCCCTTTTTCTCCCCAGTTGTGCCCGTCCAATTACCCCAGTCTCTGCTCCACCCCCTCTGCCAGTACGGGGAGGGCTGCAGACTACCACATGCCTCCTCCCGTACATGTGGAGTCACCAGCCGCCTCTTTTCACCTGACAGTGAGGAGTTTCACCAGGGGGATGTAGCACGTGGGAGGATCACGCCCCCCCCACCCCGAATAGGTGCCCTGACCGACCACAGGAGGCGCTAGTGCAGCGACCAGGACACATAACCCACATCTGGCTCATATGTGTCTGTAGGGACGCCCGACCAAGCCGGAGGTAACACGGGGGTTCGAACCGGCGATCTCTGTGTTGGTAGGCGGCGGAATAGGCCTCCACGCCACCTGGACGCCCCTGGCTATTGCGTTTTAACAAAACGTGCGTGTGAAATAAGTGTTTTCTGGCGAAAGAAATGTGTTGGGTTCGGCACACGTGTGACGTCAGCTGAATGGATGAGACTCAACAAACAAAGTGTGACTTTGCTCACACAGCTTGTCCTAAATCCCTTATCCTCTAACCACATGTGTGTGTGTGTGGGGAGCTGGAATGGAATCTTAGTCACACCTAGTAGCTTTATGTGCAGTCCTGCCACTACTGGCAGGTCGAGGCACGTAGTGAAGAAGAGGCGAACTCACAAGCATGCGTTCATGTGGTCTGGCGTGGCTCGGCGCGGTGCTCCGGACCCTTCCCGTCTCCGGCAGGGGAACGAGTGATCGCCCCTCAGCATCACTTGCTCTGCGGCGCCTCGTTAGCTCAGAGAGCTCCGTGCTTCATCGTGCGACCATGCCGTTGTTGTCATGGTGTACTGATACTTCGTCGGGAGTGGGCTTGGTGCTCGACCGCCGGTGTACCCGAAAACCACACTGCCCCCTCTGATCGAGTAAGGGACTGGAGAAGGAGGAGGAGGAGGATGAGGAGGCGAGGGCTCTAGTCTGTTCTGCACCCAGTCGAACGTGAGGGGACGGCTTCTCCCCGCGGTCACCATGGAAACAGCCGTGCGCGTGTACCCCAGCGTGATGTCATGGTGATGTCATTGTCCCCGGTGCCCCCCTACCCCTCATCTAAACCTACCTTCTCCCTCTCCATAGTACCACAGGCTCCATTTAATTGCCCTTCTAGACAGACACACACACATCTATAGCCTTCTTTGTGTCAGGCTGTGTTGAGGATTGTGGTTTTGTTGCTATGTGAGGTTGTGTTACAGTTTCTTCGCGTGCCGCACGGTGAAATGTCACCTTGCCATGTTGTTATGCTAGCAGGAATGGAAAGGGCCCCAGTTTTCTTGCTGGAAAACGGAAGACCCAATTAAACGTCATTACCGACTAGCCAGCCGGCCGGCCCGGCCCTTTCAGCAGAAAACTTGAAGGGCGCTATTATACTCCAACCGCTCCTGCGCCACCTCCTCCCGCTTTCCTTTCAGGCTTCCTCCTCGCTCTTTTCTCCTTCTTTCATTCCCCCTTTTCTGCCCTTCCCATTACGTTCTCCCGATCGCTGTCTTGCTCTCTCCCTCTCTCCGTTCATCTCTCGCTGATTTAATTTCCCCAGACGCCCATCCTCACTCCACTTTCTGTCTCTCTCCACTTGTTACCCCCCCCCCTCTCCCACCTCCTCCCACCCCTTCCCCAAGCTCTCACTTCAACTCTTACTTTCAATGCCTGCTTTGTCCTGTGCTGATAATGAGTACATTTCTGGACCTCCTCCAGCCCCCTCACACTGTTGACAGTGCAAACAATTTGGACCGGAGCCACAGCTCCTATTTGAACAGGCATGATATTTTCAGGGCTAATTTTCCTGAGCCGCGGCTGCGGGGGAGGAGAGGTCTCAGAATAGATTGTTTGGAAGAACAAAAACATTGCTACATAACCAGCTGACATCTATCTGGCTGCTAGACGGGCAGAACCGTAGTCTGGCAAGTGGGCAGGCCAGTTGGATAAACGGTCCGCTAACTACCTAGCTACCTAAACAGCCAGACCGAGCTGTGGCAGACAGACAAGGCAGGCAGGCCCTGGGTGCTTCATTGGCTGCTGTGCGGTGCTTTCCCCATCCCTAGTCCCTCGAGTGTACACAGAGGGCAGGGCGAGCCTGGGATGCAAGGGTTAAAGCCGGGGTAGGCAACTTTCTCTCGGTGTCGTTTTTGAAAATGTCATGTCGCCCTTACAGCTATGAGTAACTCAAATGGTCTGGGAGAAACTCAAACCTCTGTGGGGTTTTTCTCTCCAATTGTACTTGGCTAATTTACTCCACTCCTCCGAGCTGTTCTGGTCTCTGCTCCACCCCCTTTGCCAATCTGGGGAGGGCTGCAGACTACCACACGCCTCCTCCAATACACGTGGAGTCACCAGCCGCTTCTTTTCACCTGACAAGTGGCGAGTTTCACCGGGGGGACGTAGCGCGTGGGAGGATCACGCTATTCTCTTAAGCCCCCCCCCCCCCCAATGGGCAACCTGATCAACCAGATGAGGCGCTAATGTTGTGATCAGGACACATCCACATCCGGCTTCCCACCCGCAGACAGAGCCAATTGTGTCTGTAGGGACGCCCGACCAAGCCGGGGGTAACACGGGCATTCAAACCGGGATCCCCGTTGTTGGTAGGCAATGGAATAGACCGCTATGTTACCCGGATGCCCCTCATATTGCAAATTGACTTCTCACCTTTCCTCCTCTTTCCACTTTCATGTTTTTTTTTTCACTCCGTTCACTCTAACATCACAACATACACTCACCGGCCTCTTTATTAGGCACACCTGTCCAACTGCTCGTTAACGCAAATTTCTAATCAGCCAATCACATGGCAGCAACTCAATGCATTTAGGCATGTAGACATGGTCAAGACGATCTGGTGCAGTTCAAACCGAGCATCAGAATGGGGAAGAAAGGTGATTTAAGTGACTTTGAACGTGGCATGGTTGTTGGTGCCAGACGGGCTGGTGTGAGTATTTCAGAAACTGCTGATCTACTGGGATTTTCACGCACAACCATCTCTAGGGTTTACAGAGAATGGTCCCAAAAAGAGAAAATATCCAGTGAGCGGCAGTTCTGTGGGCGAAAAAGCCTTGTTGATGCCAGAGGTCAGGGGAGAATGGCCAGACTGGTTCGAGCTGATAGAAAGGCAACAGTAACTCAAATAACCACTCGTTACAACCGAGGTATGCAGAAGAGCATCTCTGAACGCACAACACGTCGAACCTTGAGGCAGATGGGCTACAGCAGCAGAAGACCACACCGGATGCCACTCCTGTCAGCTAAGAACAGGAAATTGAGGCTACAATTCGCACAGGCTCACCAAAATTGGACAGTAGAAGATTGGAAAAACGTTGCCTGGTCTGATGAGTCTCGATTTCTGCTGCGACATTCGGATGGTAGGGTCAGAATTTGGCGTCAACAACATGAAAGCAAAGCAACCCAATAGAGCACCTTTGGGATGTGGTGGACCGGGAGATTCGCATCATGGATGTGCAGCCGACAAATCTGCAGCAACTGCGTGATGCTATCATGTCAATATGGACCAAACTCTCTGAGGAATGTTTCCAGTACCTTGTTGAATCTATGCCACAAAGGATTAAGGCAGTTCTGAAGGCAAAAGGGGGTCCAACCTGGTACTAGCAAGGTGTACCTAATAAAGTGGCCAGTGAGTGTATTTCATTCAGCTATTTCTCTAGGCCAACACGTTTCCCTAATATCTTACTCCGACTCCCACTTCTCTCATCTGTTCTTCTCTGTCTATCTCTGTGAAGTGTGTTTTAATGTGTGCGTGCGTCATTTCAGTGTCTTTACGTCGCACTGTTAGTACTGCAATAGGCCCACAGTTCTCTCTTTCTCATCTTCAGCTATATATTGATATAAATGACTCCATAATTCTCCATCTCACTGGCTTGTATTCATCTTAAACTATTCTAGGTTATCGTCACTTGCTGATCGCCGCTTGAGATTTATTGCCCAAAAGATCAATATAGCCATTACTCCGCTCAAGCCTCTCACGGGTGAAATGGGAAAATCAATGCAGGGACTTCCAGTATGGGAAACTTGGTCGGAGAAGGGGCAGAGGCACCGTTAGTGGACGCTTTGTCTCCCCTTGCATCATGGATATCGACACCCTGATGTGTCGCAGCGCTCTTAAGGGTGACTTACTGGTCCACAGGGGCTGTGACGGACTCTTTGTTCGATGTCACTTACCAGATTCAGATTCAGACAACTTTATTTATCCCGGAAGGGTCAATTCAGCGCCTACAATCCACCCGGACCATACACAAACTCACAGACAACTGGCAATCATCAATATGTCAGAGACAACAGACAGATCAGTACATGGGCAAGAGATGCACACTGTCACCCTCATGTGGCCCTGCATGCGGACCCACATAAGGACCAGGCGAAGGGCAACAATGCATATATCCTCACTTACTTCCATATTTAATTGACCGAGAGATGCAAAGTGACCTTTTATGATAGTGCAACTCGTGCGCTGCTTTCCACACAGTGGTTGAAGGTTGGCGCCACGTGGTTTCCTCGAATTAACAACTTGGAATTTGGACAGCCCGTGTCATTGAAAATGTAAGTTCATCAGTGCGCTGCACTCCTGCCTTTCAGCTTGAAGGAAAAAGACGAATCCTGGAATTTTAAGTGGTCTTTTAAAGTGTCTCGGTGACATAACAGCTTCCTTTTTGGCTGTGATGGACACACGTCAGAGAAGAGTTTGCCAGAGATGCACAAGAGATTACTTGGCAAGAGATCGAGGGGATTGTTTCTTACCCATGCCTAGAGTGCTGCTAGGAACCTAAATATGATTTTAGGGTGGGAGGGGGTAGATTAGAGAAAAAAATACACGAGTAAAAGGATGATTATGGAAAATGTACTCAATTACATGTAAAAGTAGCTCCCACCAGAGCTACCTGAACTAGAGCACTAAAGTAAAGTAAGTAAAGAAGACTTCCGCTTCTGGTGTGGGAAGATGGTGGTGCGATTCACCCAGTACTGGTGTGGGAAGATAGTGGTGCGATTCACCCAGTACTGGTGTGGGAAGATGGTGGTGCCAATTCACCCAGTACTGGTGTGGGAAGATGGTGGTGCGAATTCACCCAGTACTGGTGTGGGAAGATGGTGGTGCGAATTCACCCAGTACTGGTGTGGGAAGATAGTGGTGTGATTCACCCAGTACTGGTGTGGGAAGATAGTGGTGCGAATTCACCCAGTACTGGTGTGGGAAGAGGGTGGTGCGAATTCACCCAGTACTGGTGTGGGAAGATAGTGGTGTGAATTCACCCAGTACTGGTGTGGGAAGATAGTGGTGCGAATTCACCCAGTACTGGTATGGGAAGATAGTGGTGCGAATTCACGTTTGCAGCGGTCTCACCCCGTACCGTCCATGCAGTGTCTTTGTCCACGTCTGGTTCTGAGCTTGTCTTCATTTGACGGCTGGGAGAGCTGGCGCTGGATCGGCTGGGAGAGCTTGGTTTGCTGTGTCCTGAGGGCCCAGGGACCACGGCCCTGCTTGGAGCTGCACCCAAAGAGGTAACACCGACGGGGGTCTGACAGGAAGCGGGGCAGGCTAAGCTAACTGCTAGCCCATGCAGACCGGCAGTTCCGATAACACCGAGGGCGGTCCGGCAACCAGCCTCGCCTAGCGTTGACTGTGTTTTTGGTGTTGCCGTGTGGAGTGTGGGGAGGTGTGTCGAAGGTGTCTGTCTGGGAGAGCTGGCATTGGATTGGCTGATATTCAAGATTCAAGAGTTTTATTTGTCACGTACACACAAGTACAAGCCCCGAGTGCAGTGAAATGAAAAAAGGTACAAGCTGTGAGGGAGCTTGGTCTGCTGCATCCTGTGGGCCCAAGGAACATGGCCCTGACTGGAGCTGCGCCTCAAAAGGAAACACCAAGGGCGGTCTGACAGGATGCGGAAGTGGGGCAGGCTAGGCTAACTGCTAGCCCATGCAGACCGGCAGCTCCGACACTCATCCTGGCTGGCGTTCGTTCTCCTGGATTTTCTGTTTAGTTTTGAAATATGTGTTAGTCTGGATATTGCAGTTCTTGCAGTTTTTGGATGTGTGTTTTTGTCTTTGTGTTGCTGCACTGCTGTGGGCTGGGGGAAACGGTGTTTCGTTTCATTTCATGTGCACAAGTGCATGAAATGAAATGACAAAGTGTTCCCGATTCTGATTCTGAAGAAGCTTGTTAGCACTTTACTCAGGTACTACTTTCAATTCGTTCCTTTTAAAACAACTCTTCTCATTCAATTCCTGCAGCGTTTCCTCACCCAGTCCTCAAGTACTGCAGATTTTCACCATAACCCTGCAGAGGTCGGCCTGCTACTAGCCTGTTCCTCGAGCGGTCATATTATAGCACCTCAATATATTCAGGTGTGCCAATCCTGACATAATTAAGTACTCTTTGGTTGAATGAGCTATTCAGTACGACTACCTATTCAGGATTACAAAGAAAATCAGCCAGACAAAGGGTACTTGGAGACTGGGTGGGAGAACACTGCCTTAAGGACTGAATGGTCTTGCATGAGCTTTAAGCTCCATAGCGTTAGGGGGGCGGATGATGTTTGCATTATATTATTGCCATTCTACTTGAGCTCAGCCGGATTTCTTATGTGTGCACTGTGCAGTTATCCTCCCCATTCGCTATCTTCATGCAAAAAAAAAAAAATCAGTGAAGTGATTATTTCTAAGATTGCTACTGTAAACATTGCAGAATGATGTCTAGACTCTGGAATGAGTATTGGTCTTTTTTGTAATACTTTTTTTTTCTTTTAATATTCCAAAGCTACAGCTTGTTCTTGGTTAGGGTGAGGGTGAGGGTTAGGGGTGTCACCCTATATCCATTGCTGAGCTTTGATATAACTATTTTTTTTTTATATAGTCTGAATGTAATTGGGTAAAAGACTACGATTAAGCCCTGTGATGGTCTGGTGGCCTGTCTAGGGCAGTGGTTCTCAACCTTTTTGGGGTCCTGGACCCCCTGCGTATCTACCCCGAGGACCCCTCCACCTGATCTTGGGGGAGAGGGGGGTTGCAATTTGATAGAAACAGTAGAAACTGCATTTTAAATTGCATTATAGCATTTATTCACTCTTTGGGGCAAAAATAAGAGCTTTCAGTTGTAACTTAGATATAGTTAATAAAACAGAATTCTTATGCAGTAACTTTCAGATATATGTAACTAAACAGAATATGTATTCAGTAACTTTCAGATATATGTAACAACACAGAATATGTATTCAGTAACTTTCAGATATATGTAACAACACAGAATATGTATTCAGTAACTTTCAGATATATGTAACTAAACAGAATATGTATTCAGTAACTTTCAGATATATGTAACAAAACAGAATATGTATTCAGTAACTTTCAGATATATGTAACAACACAGAATATTTATTCAGTAACTTTCAGATATATGTAACAACACAGAATATGTATTCAGTAACTTTCAGATATATGTAACTAAACAGAATATGTATTCAGTAACTTTCAGATATATGTAACAAAACAGAATATGTATTCAGTAACTTTCAGATATATGTAACAACACAGAATATGTATTCAGTAACTTTCAGATATATGTAACAACACAGAATATGTATTCAGTAACTTTCAGATATATGTAACAAAACAGAATATGTATTCAGTAACTTTCAGATATATGTAACAACACAGAATATGTATTCAGTAACTTTCAGATATATGTAACTAAACAGAATATGTATTCAGTAACTTTCAGATATATGTAACTAAACAGAATATGTATTCAGTAACTTTCAGATATATGTAACAAAACAGAATATGTATTCAGTAACTTTCAGATATATGTAACAAAACAGAATATGTATTCAGTAACTTTCAGATATATGTAACTAAACAGAATATGTGTTCAGTAACTTTCAGATATATGTAACAACAGCATTTTTATGCAGTAACTTTTAACAATGCAAACGGGAGCGAGATCTCTTATTAAAATACAATAAATTACACTTGTGAAACAGATGTAATTAGAGAAAAAAGTCCTGTTACCCTTTATAGTTTAGGTAGATAAAGGTCTCAGTCACATTTGAGTAAAATAATCCTATTTCTATAAATGTCATAGGATCTTTTTTTCAAAGATATTTTATTTTCACGGACCCCTTGCAATTACACCACGGACCACTAGGGGTCCGCGGACCCCCCCGGTTGAGAAACACTGGTCTAGGGTGTCTCCCCGCCTGCCGCCCAAAGACTGCTGGGCTTGACTCCAGCATCCCGCGACCCCGATTGGGATAAGCAGCTTGGATAATGGGTGGAGTATGATTAAAGATTAAAATGTTTACTTCAGTTGGTGCAAATTCCTCACAAATTGACTTAAGACACACCGAACTGACCAGCGGCGACGGAGGCCAACTGTTGCGTCGCCTCACGCCGTGTGGGCCAAAAAAAGTAGCACTTGAACACACCACGAAGGCTGCAGCCGACGGCCCTGATCCGCTAGCTTAGCACCGATTCGCTAAGCTGAACAGCCAATCAGCCGGTCGGCCTGGTGTGTCGGGGCCTTTAAGTGGAAGTGAAGGACTATTTGGGAGCGCACAACGCCGTTTTAGGGGGGGCGGTGTGTTTGCATGTAAGGCGTTCGGGGCAGTGACATATTTTTACACAGCGCTCAGAAACCCGGTTTTTCCTGTCTAAATCCATTGTTTTGGGCCCTACACTACTGTAACGACCCCCCTCGCCAAATCTGTGAGATGAGGAAGATGGCGCCATGCTATGGCGACTCGCTACGAGTGACTTCACTACGAGCTACTCCCGGTTTGTTGTCGTGTCATATTGTCGCTTTTGTTGCACGAAACGCGTCTCGCGAAATTACAGTTGAATTTGAAACCAACCCCGCCATTCACCGTTCCCTTCCATGCAAATCTCCCCAGCACTGCCCTTCTTTAGTCACACATTCAACGCCGCCATTCAAGTGGGAGGAGGCGCGGTGTCAAAAGGGCAGCACGCAGGCGGAGCAGGTGGCACGAGTGAGGGAAAGCTGCTGTCATGCCCCGTCTGCTGTCGCTCTGTCAGCAGCCGGCCCAACCTCTGTCAGCCAGCCGGCCAAGTGCCGTTCATCATGATGCCACATCTGACGGGGCATCTCCATCCTGCTCGCTACACTGGTGGAGTCCTCCCTCTCGTCTGCTTTCCATGGCGTGCAGCGGAGACTGGCGAGGCTGGCGATGGGTAAAAATACGAAGGAGGAGGAATAAATCGATGAATAAGTACGGATTTGACAGCCCCCCCACCATTTCTGAGGTTTTGCACATTTATTACGCGACACAAAATTCAACTCTTCCATTGTAGGTGGTTTTAATGGTTGTCACAGGACCAGCAATCAAATGTCAGTTGTTTTTAAGCCTTTTTAGGGTTTTAATGAAGTGTGTTCTTTGTTTGATCTGAACAACCTAATTTGACAGGCTGTGCTCAGTGCCTTATTATGGCTCACCTCACTGCTTCCAAGCCTGGTTGTAATGATGTGCCATCCGCCCAATGACTGCTGGGATAGGCTCCAGCATCCCACGACCCCAGTTGGGATGAGCGGCTTGGATCATGGATGGAGAGGCTCCCGCTCATCCCGGTTGGGGTCGCGGGATGCTGGAGCCTATCCCAGCAGTCATTGGGCGGCAGGCGGGGGGGGGGGACACCCTGGACAGCCCGCCAGACCATCACAGGGGCCGACACATTCACACCTAGGGACAATTCAGTACGGCCGAGTCACCTGACCTACATGTCTTTGGACCGTGGGAGGAAACCGGAGCCCCCGGAGGAAACCCACGCAGACACGGGGAGAACACGCAAACTCCACACAGAGGACGACCCCCAAGGTTGGACTACCCCGGGGCTCGAACCCAGGACTGTGAGACGACCGTACTAACCACTGTGCCACCATGCCTCTGCATTTAAGCCGTCCCAACACACACTGGAAGCAGTGGACAGCCACGTGGCTAGGAGAAGTGGGCAGCGCATGTGGACCAACTCCAGTTCCTCTTGCCATGCCCCGGTCAGGGGCACATAGTTACACAGGGCAGGGTGGTTAATATTAACCACCCTGCCCTGTGTAACTACGCGTGAGGTCATCTACACTCGATGTCCTCTAGTGTAAACAGGAACTGGACGGGCCCAGCTCCCTGAGCCAACAGCACAAATAGAGAGCGGGTGAAGAGGCCAGCTGTGTTTGGCCTTGCAACGTGTTTTGGCCGGTTCGTGGTAGCTGAGCTGATCCGGTCCTGAAAGACGTGTTCCAAAACACACACTGTTTAACTCCAGAACGCTGCTCGCTTCGACCGCTGCCCTTCACTTGACCTCCTGCGGTACTTGCGTCCCGTTGCTTGCGCAAGAGTTTGTAAACAGCTTCTCCTTCTACCGCTGTCCAGACGCCCTAATCTGTGCCGACTCGCGTGTAGGCGCCGGCGGCGGGACTTCAGTAACTCAGTTTTTCTGTTGTAATCTCATCATCTCTCCCCCCCCCCTCCCCTCCCCCCCACTCATTAAGTTGACCCGAAGTGAAAATATCCGCAGCAGGACTTAATAAGCTTGGAGTATCCAGCTAATTACCCCACTCCTCCGAGCCGTCCCGGTCGCCGCTCCACCCCCCTCTGCCGAGCCGGGGGGGGGGCTGCAGACTACCACACGCCTCCTCCCCCATACGCGTGGAGTCGCCGGCCGCTTCTTTTCACCTGACAGTGAGGAGTTTCGCCAGGGGGGACGTAGGAGGCGCTAGTTCAGCGACCAGGATACATACCCACATCCTGCTTCCCACCCGCAGACACGGCCGGTTGTGTCTGTAGGGACGCCCAGCAAAGCTGGAGATAACACGGGGATTCGAACCGGCGATTTCCGTGTTGGTTGGCAACGGAGTAGACCGCCACGCTTACCCGGATGCCCCGTGGCCTCTGTGTTTTGACACAGCAGTAGCGAGCGATGCCAGCTTGTGCTCTGGACCACATCAAAGTGCAGACGCTTCAGGGGAGGGGGGGCTTGCCAGAGAGGCTTTCTCACTATCGTATCTTTAGCACCGTTGACTGGAGCCCTGCAGCCCTGCAGCCGTCTCAAACCCAAACCGGCAACAGGGTCGGGTGAGATGGTGGCAAGCCGTTTTCACAGCTCTTCAAATGCATTTCATCACAGTCATTGTGTCCAACTCATGTCAATCAACCTTGCACACAGCAGTCGGGAATCCTACACAGACCAGGCGTTCTGCAAAAGAGTTGTGGGTGAAGTGCAGCGAGTCTTCCCTAGGGAGTAGAAACACGAACTGCACCTGCTCATCATGAGGCTCCTGACAGGCTGTCGTGTTCACGCTAGTGCCGAGTCTCACCTCGGACCCCCGCAGTCTCTCTTCTGTTGTCTCTCACCTTTCCTTCTGCGACAGCATGGCCAGACCACACATTTCTGAAGGTTAGTTGCACCACGTGGCTGACTTCCCTTTGCAGCACCGGTCTTCACGGCTTCCTGCACGTCGTTTGTTCACACGGGTTGATTTTGAACTGGGCTTGTAGTTCACCTCATTAGCTGCTGCCCACGTACCTCTGCTAGTCTACACCCATCTCTCTGTCTCTGTCTCTGTCTGTCTGTCTGTCTGTCTGTCTGTCTGTCTGTCTGTCTGTCTGGCTCTCTCTGTCTGTCTCGAGCCCTGTCTGTCTGTCTGTCTGTCTGGCTCTCTCTGTCTGTCTCGAGCCCTGTCTGTCTGTCTGTCTGTCTGTGTCTCTCTGTGTCTCTCTGCCTGTCTGTCTGTCTGTCTGTCTGGCTGGCTCTCTCTATCTGTCTTGAGCTTTGTCTGTCTGTCTGTCTGTGCCTCTCACTGTCTGTCTGTCTGTCTGTCTGTCTGTCTCTGTCTGTCTGTCTGTCTGTCTGTCTGTCTGTCTGTGTCTCTCTGCCTGTCTGTCTGTCTGTGTCTCTCTGCCTGTCTGCCTGTCTGTCTGTCTGTCTGTCTGTCTGTCTGTGTCTCTCTGTCTGTCTGTCTGTCTGTCTGTCTGTCTGTGTCTCTCTGCCTGTCTGTCTGTCTGGCTCTCTCTGTCTGTCTCGAGCTCTGTCTGTCTGTCTGTCTCTGTCTGTCTGTCTGGCTCTCTCTGTCTGTCTCGAGCTCTGTCTGTCTGTCTCTGTCTGTCTGGCTCTCTCTGTCTGTCTCGAGCCCTGTCTGTCTGTCTGTCTGTCTGTCTGTCTGTCTGTCTTTCTTTCTCTGTCTATCTGTCTATCTGTCAGTCTGTCTGTCTGTCTGTCTGTCTCTCTTTCTCTGTCTATCTGTCTGTCTGTCTGTCTGTCTTTCTCTCTCTGTCTCTCTACCGAACCCCAGTTATATTATGCAGTTTTTTTTTCTAATTCTGAACTTTGTCGTGTTTCTCTTTCCGGGGTGGACTGATGGTATCTTGCTGCAGCCAGTTCCGCTGTACTCCTCCATTAGCATCTTCCCCCGTCCTTCCTCTCTCTCTCTCTCTCTCTCTCTCTCTCTCTCTCTCTTCTCTTACGTGTGCCCTGGCAGCGAGGCATAACAGGTGGAGGTGCAAGACGCGGCCCAAGTAACTACAGTACACCCACCATCTCTTTCACAGAGACATGATAGATAAACACTGAAACACCTTTTTTTTTTCTTGTCGCCTTGACAACCCAGCTAAGGAAAGCAGCAAGTTGCTATATGATGTCATGGCAACATATTAGCAACATCCATTCTCTAATAGCTGTCACTGCAATTAAGTCTCGGAACAGGACCTTTGTGTGTGTATAGTCTGCAGCGATGCACTGACTTGAGTCCAGCAGGACCTGGTCTGAGCCGGTACTCGCAGAGGGAGATCCTCTTTAGCCGAGAGCGGGCTGTGTAGAAAGGGTGACTGGGAAGGCTTAGTTGCAGTGTGTGTGTGTGTGTGTGTGTGTGTGTGTGTGTGTGTGTGTGTGTGTGTGTGTGTGTGTGTGTGTGTGTGTCTCGTCAGATCCCGGCTCACTGCTGAGCGGTATGGCATGGCTATGGGGAAGCCCCGGACTGTGATGGTGGGGTGTGATCAGAATCCTGAGCGAGACAAACAGACTGATTGGTGGATGTGACAGCTTGGGGATGGCCAGGGGCGGTTTTTGTTTTTTTTGGATGGTAAGATGGACAACAGCTGATGTAGGGCAGTCTTGGAAGACTGTAGTCCTGAGCCCTGGCATGGAAGACTGTAAAGGGCTTATGCACTGAGGTTTTTTGCTAAAAATAAATAAATAAAAGAATGTGATGGTCTGGCGGCCTGTCCAGGGTGTCTCCCCGCCTGCCACCCAATGCCTGCCGGGATAGGCTCCAGCAACCCCCGCGACCCTGAGAGCAGGGTAAGCGGTTCGGATAATGGACGGATGGATCCGTCGAACCCCCTCTGCCTGTTCTGTTTTAGAGACGCGTTTGTATGTTTCTGTTTTCTTTTGCAAAGCCGCTTTGTGTTCGCGCTCTTCCATCCCTACTGTTATTCACTCTGCTCCCCCACAAGGGCCGAGAAGCTGGTTCACATGGTTCGTTAAATTATCTCTGCCTTGGGCCGTACTGCTTTAATAGGCCTTTTGCACGACCCACTTCGTCATCATGAATAAGTCAAGTGGAGCGTATCCGCCTGTGGAGTTATTGTGCGTTTGTGCACATTGCTTATTGTAATTATCCCCACCAGTTTTGAGACACCCACAACTTTTGTGATAGCCGTTTTGGTGATGGATAAGCACCTGGCACGGCTCTTCGCAGACGATGCCGGGTCGTTGGCTGAGGAAGTAAAGCGTTGCACATGAGGTGTTGGCAGGGCTGTGCATTGTTACCATTGTCATCTCTCCCTGGGGCATGGTCTTCACCCCGTCTGGCCCCACCCGCTCCGGGGCCTCCGCCAGGCATCTGACGTGCACTGCTCAAGTGATCTCCATCATTCAGGTCTACACTCAGTCCCGCTCACTACGCTCTGCCAATGAAAGGCGCCGGGCACTTCCGCCACAACGGGGCCCTAAGTCACCAGCCAGACTCTTCAATGAGTTACCAAGCTCCATCCGATCCACTGAGTCCCTCTCCATCTTTAACAAGAAGCTAAAGACCCAGCTCCTTCTCCAACACCTCCACACCTGATGGTGTTAAAAAAACTGCTTCTGTGCACCCTGTGCATTGCCTGTTGACACCTGTGTCCTAGCGGACTTGAACCTCACTTTTTTGACACTTGCGTTGTCGCCGCCTGACTGGATCCTTGCTTGTGTTGTATTAACTCTTGGGTGTGCGTCGCTTTGGGTAAAAGCATCCGCTAAATGAGAGAAGTGGTGAAGTGGAAGTAAGAAGGGACTCCATGTTTTGGGAGCATACTCTTCTGATTAGTGTCGTGGGTTAGAATCACCTCAGCTCCACTCCTCCATCCATTTGATGTAGATGTACGAACACACGTGTGCAAACTCGCTTTGCATTGTCCCATTATCCTTCAGTGGCTTGTCACATACATTTCTACATGGCCTTCCCCTCCTGAGGAGTCCTATCACAGGTCCTCCTCCTGAGGAGTCCTATCACAGGTCCTCCTCCTGAGGAGTCCTATCACAGGTGCACTCTGGTGTCTCCAACGTGTTCTGCATCGGCTGTGTGATGAATACGGCCATGGTGATTGGGAATGTTGATCATGGTTGTCAGTGCCGGATCAGATGTTTGCGGATGACATTGTGATCTGTAGTGAGAGTAGGGTGCAGGTGGAGGAGAGCCTGGAGAGGTGGAGGTATGCACTGGAGAGGAGAGGAATGAAAGTCAGTCGGAGCAAGACAGAATACCTATGCATGAATGAGAGGGAGGACAGTTGAATGGTGAGGATGCAAGGAGTAGAGGTGGTGAAGGTGGATGAGTTTAAATACTTGGGGCCAGCTGTCCAAAGTAACGGGGAGTGCAGAAGAGAGGTGAAGAAGAGAGTGCAGGCAGGGTGGAGTGGGTGGAGAAGAGTGTCAGGAGTGATTTGTGACAGAAGGGGACCAGCAAGAGTTAAAGGGAAGGTTTACAAGATGGTAGTGAGACCAGCTATGTTGTATGGTTTGGAGACAGTGGCACTGATGAGAAGACAGGAGGAGGAGCTGGGGGTGGCAGAGATGAAGATGATAAGATTTTCACTGGGAGTGATGAAGAAGGACAGGATTAGGAACGAGTATATTAGAGGGACAGCTCAGGTTGGACGGTTTGGAGACAAAGCAAGAGAGACAAGATTGAGATGGTTTGGACATGTGTGGAGGAGAGATGCTGGGTATACTGGGAGAAGGATGCTGAATATGGAGCTGCCAGGGAAGAGGAGAAGAGGAAGGCCAAAGAGGAGGTTTATGGAGGTGGTGAGGGAGGACATGCAGGTGGCTGGTGTGACAGAGGAAGATGCAGAGGACAGGAAGAGATGGAAATGGGTGATCCGCTGTGGCGCCCCCTAACGGGAGCAGCTGAAAGTAGTAGTGGTAGTAGTAGAAGTAGAAGTGGTAGTAGTAGTAGCAGTAGTAGTAGTAGCACTACTAGTAGTAGTAGAAGTGGTAGTAGTAGTAGCAGTAGTAGTAGTAGCACTACTAGTAGTAGTAGAAGTGGTAGTAGTAGTAGTAGTAGCACTAGTAATAGTAGTAGAAGTGGTAGTAGTAGTAGAAGTGGTAGTAGTAGCACTAGTAGTAGTAGTAGCACTAGTAGTAGTAGTAGAAGTGGTAGTAGTAGCACTAGTAGTAGCACTAGTAGTAGCACTAGTAGTAGTAGTAGAAGTAGTAGTAGTAGTGGTAGTAGTAGTAGTGGTAGTGGTAGTAGTAGTAGCAGTAGTAGTAGTAGTAGCACTAGTAGTAGTAGTAGAAGTGGTAGTAGTAGTAGCAGTAGTAGTAGTAGTAGCACTAGTAATAGTAGCAGAAGTGGTAGTAGTAGTAGCAGTAGTAGTAGTAGTAGCACTAGTAGTAGTAGTAGAAGTGGTAGTAGTAGTAGTAGTAGCACTAGTAGTAGTAGTAGAAGTGGTAGTAGTAGCACTAGTAGTAGCACTACTAGTAGTAGTAGTAGTAGAAGTAGTAGTAGTAGTAGCAGTAGTCGGTGCCAGATCAGAAAAAGAACCGTCTGGCAGACCCAGTCCTCTGTGGTGCCGCACAATGAGGATTGGCACACTGACAGACAAATGTTTGTTTACATCTTGCGGGAAGTGGAGCACCACACTAGCAAGCTCGTACCTTATTCATGAGGGGTGTGTGTGTGTGTGTGTGTGTGTGTGTGTGTGCAGGTTTGTCATTCCTGTGCAGCCACGCTCCTGTTGTCGGGCTGCCCACTGATCCCAGGGGAAATGAAAGTGAACACAGGGACGCTACAGGGGATATTACATCCTCCGTACCTGTCAAACTTCCTGCCTTTGTGGATCTTGTCGTTGTTGTGTAACGGCACATGGCTCTAACGCCGTCAGTTTCTCAGCCGTTAGTGAAGTGTTCTGAGGTGGCGAGACCGAGGAGGCGCAGTAAGGAGGTGAAAGAAGGGTGTAGTCGAAAAACAAATTAGCTGCACCGAGGGCAAGTTTGTTTTTCCACCCCCACCACCTCTGAAGCACATTCGTTTATCGGACTTTCTGGCACCGAGCTCCCCTGGGTTGTCCTCGGCGTACCTTAGAAACGCCGGCGTCCATGTTGGACTCAGGCTTCGGAGTGGCAGGACGCCGGTGATGAGGAGCGAGAGTGACATGCATGCAGGGTCAAAGGTCACCAGCTTAGAAAGAGCTTTGGCTGGCTCGGCCCCCGTGTTTAAATGAGCTAATGATGAGGAATCCTGACGCACTAGTTTCTTTAACGGGCGTGGGAGGTGGATGTTTGCACGCCCTCTGTGTGTGCATGTGTGCATATGTGTGTGCGTGCGTGTGCGTGTGTGTGCGTGTGTGCGTGAGCATCGAGTGGTTTGTGCGGACCATCAGGCGTTGGAGCGAGCAGATGGGCTTCGTGACTCCTTCTCCATCATGCCTGCGATGGGCTGGCCGACTGGCCGGCTGCATTGAAAATAGCTGCTGCCCCCGTTTCCTGGGCCCGACGGCGTGGCGGCTCTCATCTGGCTGCTCTAAATGGGCCAGCTCCAGGGTGAATCGTTTTTCTCCACACTTGTATTTTCTGTTTTTTTTTTTAATTGGGCGTCGCGTATTTGTGGTCTGAGGTTTCAGATCAAGGCTTCTTTCTCAACCGACAGCGAGGTGGCCGGGAGACAGAAGTGCTCGTGGACTCCGGGTGACCCCCCTCGGTTCGTGCACGCTTGTTGAAGTCTACTTCCTCAGTGGTGCCGGTCTTCCTGCATTTTATCCCTGAGAGTGTCTCGCCGCAGATCACTTTACGTACAAGAGTCCCGACTTAGGGGCGGTACGGCGGCGCGGTGGTTAGCGCGGTCGCCTCACAGCAAGAAGGTCCTGGGTTCGAGCCCCTAGGGGGTCGTCCCGGGTCGTCCTCTGTGTGGAGTTTGCGTGTTCTCCCCGTGTCTGCGTGGGTTTCCTCCGGGTGCTCCGGTTTCCTCCTCCCACAGTCCAAAGACATGGAGGTCAGGTGACTCGGCCGTACTAAACTGTCCCTAGGTGTGTGTGTGTGTGTGTCCAGGGTGTCCCCCCATCGGCCACCCAATGCCTGCTGGGAGAGGCTCCAGCTTCCCTGAGAGCAGGATAAGCGGTTCAGATAATGGATGGAGTCCCAACTTAGGGGGGGGGGGGGCGTCCTGGTAGCGTGGCGGTCTAGTCCGTTGCCTGCCAACACGGGGATCGCCGGTTCAAATCCCCGTGTTACCTCCGGCTTGGTCGGGCGTCTCTACAGACACAGTTAGCCATGTCTGTAGGTGGGAAGCCGGATGTGGGTATGTGTCCTGGTCGCTGCACTAGCGCCTCCTCTGGTCGGTCGGGGCACCTCTTCGGCGGAGGAGGGGGGACTGGAGGAGAATAGCGTTGTCCTCCCACGCGCTACGTCCCCCTGGCGAAACTCCTCACTGTCAGGTGAAAAGAAGCGGCTGGCGACTCCACGTGTATGGGAGGAGGCATGTGGTAGTCTGCAGCCCTCCCCGGCTCGGCAGAAGGGGCGGAGCAGAGAGCGGGACGGGTAAGAAGAGTGGGGTAATTGGCCAAGTACAATAGGGGGGGAAAACAAAAAACCAATCAGTCCCAATTGACGGTATGACCCACAAGTATAAATGCACATCCGTGACGCATCCACATCCTCCACGACCACGCTGGAGCTGGTGCTCTTCTCCAGTCTGTGGCTCCAGACATGGAATGAGAGGATGGAGAACACGGGGCACCAGCTGAGAGAGACGAGGGGGTATAGCGAAGTTGCAGAAGAAGAAGCGACGGCGCTCCTGCAGCGATAGCGCTTGCACCGCTAATCCCGTTACGTCACATACGAGGCGAGTGCCACGCGGGGGAGGGGGGGGGGGCGGGGGAGGTCGGTGGAGGGAAACGACAAGCGAGGCCAGCGGTCGCCCGCTGACCAGGATTACAGGCCCCGCAAAAGCGCATCTGATTCGACTGATCGGGATTAGACGCTTGCAGATGTGGCCGCGCGCCCTCGGAGGCGAGGCCGCGTGGCCACATCTGGCTCCGACCTCCCGGGATTACAGGGCAAGCGAACGCGCAATCCCATTGGCGCCGCCGCGGGGAGAATACCCGCGACTGATTGGGAGGGAAAGAGGATAGAGAGGCGGAGGGACGGGATTTGATTGGTCTTTGGTCGGCTTCCAGTCAAGGGGCTTGATGGTTTCTCCGGAATCCGGGGAAAGAAAACTGCGGATGGCGGCTTCCTAGATGGCCGAGGAGCGAAAGCCACCCGAGTCTGGCGAGACGTGGTTGCTGTGTTTCACAGCGCAGACCTCCTCGCAAGGTGAAAGCAGCCACACCTCTCCACATTTAGATACGCTATCTAACGCGCCGAGAGGGAATAAATAACACTCTGTTATGATATCCGGTTGCTATAGCAACCTGCCTTCCCCCGCTCCGTCTTTCTCTTTTGGCACCCTCCCCTCCTTATCTGTTGCTCTCCTCTCCTAGCCTCTGTACTTTGGGCTGCCCTGCACTCCCCCCCCCTCCCCTCCCTGCTGAGTAGAGAGCTCCCCCTGTGGGCAGGGTGTGCCATTGCGTGTCACAGTGCTGTGTTGTGCTACCTGAACTGTCCAGTTGGAAGTCGGCGTGTCTCGTGACATCTCTGTGGTATCGCGTACGTGAGCTCGGTGGAGCCAACAGCACTCCCACTCATTTTACATGAGGTATGTTACATGTACGTAGTGCCACACGGGGCGCTGGTGGGTTTGAAGGTAGCTTTTGTATTATTATGTTTTTTCCGGGCCTTTACACCAAGGCCTGTCTAGGGGAAGCCTGCTCGCTCGGATACCGTCTTGGAAATGCTGCAGGGCCGGACGTTCTTGAACAACAAGACTAGACCCGTATCTTTTACAGTGGGGAGCCGTCTATATCTTCCCACCCGCAGACACGGCCGGTTGCGTCTGTAGGGATGCCCCAACCAAGCTGGAGGTAACGCGGGGATTCGAACCAGCGATCCCCACATTGGTAGGCAACGGGATAGACCGCCACACTACCCGGATGCCCGAGCAGTTTGGGTTTAACCAACAAATGTGGCACATACAAACCAAACAAAGAATTGTTCAGAAAACCGGCAGCACGGTGGCGCAGGGGTCAGCGCGGTCGCCTCAAAGCAAGAAGGTCCTGGGTTCGAGCCCCGGGGAGGTCCAACCTTGGGAGTCCCGGGTCGTCCTCTGTGCGGAGTTTGCGTGTTCTCCCCGTGTCTGTGTGGGTTTCCTCTGGGTGCTCCGGTTCCTCCCACAGTCCAAAGACATGTAGGTCAGGTGACTCAAAGACATGTAGGTCAGGCGACTCGGCCGTACTAAATTGTCCCCAGGTGTGTGTGTGTGTGTGTGTGTGTGTGTGTGTGTGTGTGTGTGTGTGTGTGTGCCCCCTGTGATGCCCCGACAGCCTGTCCAGGGTGTCTCCCCCTGCTTGCCGCCCAATAACTGCCAGGATAGGCTCCAGCGGATGGATGGATGGATGGATGGATGGATTTGTCTATATCTCAGATTCTGGAAGACGTACTATCACTTGACTTTCATATCTGAGGGACACTGGCAACTTGGGCACAAGGTGGGAAGATGACGCTTGTTCCAAAACATGTTGTTTTCACAGAAAAGGGTCTTTCTGCCCCACTTTGCTGAAGTTTGCCCATGTAGGCTGTTTACCAACGTGAGGAATCTTTGAAATTTGCATGGGATCAGTTGTACATAACAGTTGTAAATAACAGTTGTAAATAGCAGTTGTAATAACAGTTGGACATAACAGTTGTAATAACAGTTGTAGTAAGAGTTGTAGATAATAGTTGTAATAACAGTTGTAATAACAGTTGTAAGAGTTGTAGATAACATTTGTAATAACAGTTGTAATAACAGTTGTACATAACAGTTGTAAATAACAGTTGTAATAACAGTTGTAGATAACAGTTGTAGCTAACAGTTGTAATAACAGTTGTAATAACAGCTGTAGATAACAGTTGTAATAACAGTTGTAATTACAGTTGTACATAACAGTTGTAATAACAGTTGTACATAACAGTTGTAGATAACAGTCGTACATAACAGTTGTTAATAACAGTTGTAATAACAGTTGTACATAACAGTTGTAATAGCAGTTGTAGATAACAGTTGTAATAACAGTTGTACATAACATTTGTAATAACAGTTGTAATAACAGTGCTGTGACTGTCTGAATCTCAGTAAGTGATTGGTGGATTTTCTTTATGATAAGCGCACAAAGGTGCTTCAACTGACCAGTTTTGCTCACAGCACGACTTCATGTTTTGTTTTGGTTTTTTTCGATCCCCTCCCCCTCCCTTTTCCCCCCAGTTGTTCTTGGCCAATTACCCCACTCTCTCGAGCCGTCCCGGTCGCTGCTCCACCTCCTCTGCCGATCCGGGGAGGGCTGCAGACTACCACATGCCTCCTCCCATACATGTGGAGTCACCAGCCGCTTCCTTTCACCTGACAGTGAGGAGTTTCACCAGGGGGACGTAGCGCGTGGGAGGATCACGCTATTCCCCCCAGTTCCCCCTCCCCTCTCCGAACAGGCACCCCGATCGACCAGAGGGGGCGCTAATGCAGCGACCAGGATGCATACCCACATCCGGCTTCCCACCCACGGACACGGCCAAGTGTGTCTGTAGGGACGCCCGACCAAGCCGGAGGTAACACGGGGATTCGAACCGGCGATCCCCGTGTTGGTAGGCAACGGAATAGACCGCTTTGCTACCGGGACGCCTCCTCTCCCCCATAGTTTGAACCGTCTCTGATTAGACCGCCATTTTGTGCCGTGCCAGGAGTACCCAGTAAATGAAGGAACACGCAGCATCTTCCCGCACCACGCTGTTAAACAGCTACCATGATGCACTGCTGCACCTTACACCCGGGCACGATGCACCACACATAAAATATGTCCGACATGACCTCAGCCCGCTGCAGGAGCCCGCTGGTAACATCTGTACCGCATTTTTACCATTTAATGACTGCATGTTGTGTTCACTCGGCTACCCCCGCCGTCCGCTACCCTGCCCTTGCATCACAGCGGGTCCCTCTGGTGAACAACAAGAACAAGTTAATCGCATATTCGTCAGTCTTCGGTGGAGTTACTTTAGATTTGTTTGCTTCATCGCCACGTGAATGGGACGTGGGCCTGTTTCAGCTGACCTGCAGTTGACCCAGCTGGTTTTCCAGCTGCTGTGGGGGTTTTTCGTTGCAGTTTCATTCCAGTCTGACGCACGAGCAGCTGTGGTGTGGGACCTGGTAAACAGGACTTGTTTCGTGTTTCTCAACATGTTTCTCTTGTTTCTGTTCTTATTCTGAATTAATGACCCCCCCCCTCTCCCCTTCAGAATAATTGTAGAATAAGAGCATGTGTCGCTATAAGGTATAACGTAGTATTTTGTAGGAGTTTCGTAACGGTGCGCTGGTCCTGTGGTGCCGGGGAGCTACGGCACCCCTGGTAACCTGAAGGGTTCAGTTCTGTTGTTAGAGGCCATGGCCAGCACCCCTTCCTTCTGTGTAACATCCCATTCCTGAGTTAAGAACGGAAAACACCTTTATGGAGGTCCTGGGTTCGAGCCCCGGGGTAGTCCAACCTTGGGGGTCATCCCGGGTCGTCCTCTGTGTGGAGTTTGCATGTTCTCCCCGTGTCTGCGTGGGTTTCCTCCCACAGTCCAAAGACATGTAGGTCAGGGGGATCACCCATACTAAATTGTCCTAGGTGTGAATGTGTGTGTGTGGGGGGGGTGGGGTGGGGTGGGGGCCCTAATGTACAAGACATTCGGCACACTTCATTGTCAGTTTACTTAGACAATTTGGTGTTGGTGAATGAGGGGGTGCTGTGTTGTAAAGGGAGAGCATAAGTGCACTTCTGTTGAGCTCCTGCTCATGAGTAGGGGGGGGGGGATCATCAAGATTTTAACGGTATTATCGATCCGGTACTTTAACGGCGCTCTTATTGGCTCTTTTTATTTTGTTAAGGGAGAAAAAAAACATATTAAGAGCAGAATTATCTCATCTCATCTCGTCTCATCTCGCTTCTCCGGGGTCGGGTCACGGTGGCAGCAAGCTAAGCAGGGCACTCCAGACGTCCCTCTCCCCCAGCAACGCCCTCCAGCGCCTCCTGGGAGACCCCAAGGCATTCCCAGGCCAGATTGGACACGTAGTCCCTCCAGTGAGTTCCGGGGGACCCCAAGGTGTTCCCAGGCCAGATTGGACACGTAGTCCCTCCAGCGCCTCCTGGGGGATCCCAAGGCGTTCCCAGGCCAGATTTGACACGTAGTCCCTCCAGCGAGTTCTGGGGGATCCCAAGGTGTTCCCAGGCCAGATTGGACATGTAGTCCCTCCAGCGAGTTCTGGGGGACCCCAAGGTGTTCCCAGGCCAGATTGGACATGTAGTCCCTCCAGCGAGTTCTGGGGGATCCCAAGGTGTTCCCAGGCCAGATTGGACACGTAGTCCCTCCAGCGAGTTCTGGGGGATCCCAAAGTGTTCCCAGGCCAGATTGGACACGTAGTCCCTCCAGCGAGTTCTGGGGGATCCCAAGGTGTTCCCAGGCCAGATTGGACACGTAGTCCCTCCAGCGAGTTCTGGGGGATCCCAAGGCGTTCCCAGGCCAGATTGGACACGTAGTCCCTCCAGCGAGTTCCGGGTCTACCCCGGTGTCTCCTCCCAGTTGGCCGTGCCCGGTAAACCTCCAAAGGAAGGCGCCCAGGAGGCATCCTGATCAGATGCCCGAACCACCTCAACTGGCTCCTTTCGATGCGGAGGAGTGTGTCTGTTTTGGGAACCTCAGAACGGCATCTCTGCTCTTCGCAGATGATGTGGTTTTGTTGGCCTCGTCAGAACGTGACCTCCGGCGCACGCTGGGCCGGTTTGCAGCTGAGTGTGAAATGGCCCGGATGAGAGTCAGCACCTCCGAGTCCGAGGCCGCGGTTCTCTACCGGAAAATGGTGGATTGCTCCCTGCGGGTTGGGGACGAGTTGGTGCCTCAAGTGTGGGAGTTCAAGTATCTCGGGGTCTCGTTCACGAGTTGAACAGGATTAACAATGCTTCTTCTTCTCACGTCTGGACAGAGCGCCACTTTTAATCATTACCACGTGTGTACCATGCGGTTACTCCGTGTGGGCTGCAGGTTGCTAGCATACACGCCATACCTGAGGCGGATGAGCTACGAGCCAGGCAGTCCAGAACTGTGCATTTCCCCACCCGTATTTGATGCATGATGGTGTTTGGAAAGCCTGCTGGTGTTTCCACCCTCACGTGCAGAAGACTTGCTGCACTTGTGGCAGCGAGCATCGTCACCAACGACTAGTGAAGATAACCCCGCTTCTGGCCTTTTACTTCTCTCCGCCATTGTTACTAAGAGCAGGCTGTGTGTGTGTTGGGGGGGGGCAGAGAGAGCTGGCCCCGCCCCCTCGGCTCGCATATACAACGGGCTGCAGAGAGCTCTCTTCTGGGGTGGGGACAGTGAAAACGTCTTCGTCTTGCTGCACATT
Source organism: Lampris megalopsis (assembly GCA_022114975.2). Taxonomy (NCBI): domain Eukaryota; kingdom Metazoa; phylum Chordata; class Actinopteri; order Lampriformes; family Lampridae; genus Lampris; species Lampris megalopsis. The sequence continues at coordinate 74,575 of JAJHIY020001854.1, forward strand.
AGAAACACAGCTGCTGAGATAAAAGGTGCAAGGTGGAGTTTATAGCGCATCAATACACAGAACATTTATTTTCTTAATTTCTCCAATACGGACAGCAGAACATTAACGTCGGAGCTCATCAACACTGCGGGCTGTAATGAGTTAGCGCCGGTGCCCTTTAAATACCGGGTTTCAGTACCCATCCCTTATCAGGAGTGTATATTGACATGGGGCATTCTGGAAGAACGATTGCA
>JAJHIY020001853.1:0-74716 GCA_022114975.2 Lampris megalopsis
AAGTCAAATGTGCCAGAATTTCACTGTTTGGGGCTTGAGGTTGGAAGGAGATGTGCGGTTTTTTTTCCCCTTTCCAAAACCAAAATCAAACCCTGAGAAGTAGACTGTGGGTAAGGGTATTATAGCGAATTCGGGGGTCAACGCGACCACAAAACCTGCCGCGGCCGGGAAGCGAACCCGTACCGCCCGCACCGCAGGAGGCGTCGCCAACCGCTCCACTAAAGGGTCAGACCCGCCAGCCAGCGGCCAGCGTGTCCACTTCTCCATGCACGTTACACTATGTTGGACGTCCTCAAATCCAGTGGGACCCCGCAAAGATCAACAAGCACAGCTTTGTCTGCTCCAAGGTAAGTAATTACTCTTATTAACCGTAAAATAACGTTATGGTGTTGTTAGCAGACGTTAGCTTGTTAACCTAAATCGTGGTAAGGTACGCTGCTAACGTTAGGGCCTATGGCCTAGTAGCTATCCGTGGCGCTAGCAAGCTTAGCCAGCTAAGCTAACGTGGCTACGGTCTGGATATACAGCTCCGGGTTGCAACGTTGGTAAAGTTAGCCTAAATGTTAGCTTTGTTATTCGTGAGCCAGCCAGCTTGCTAACGTTAAGGAGTTACAGTCAGGCCCTAGCCAACCAAGTGGGTAACGTTACCTCGATGTCAAAATGTAATACTGTTTTTTCATTACTATTGTAAACTACTAATAAGACCCGTTAGCCCCTAGCTAGCTAACGGCTCTGCCCCTTTAGCCGAGCGGTTAGTGATGCCGCCTTGTGGTGCAGAACAACCCGTATCGGATCCCGCAACGGGCAAGAAAATAACCGGTTATACTATTTCAGCACTTTGTCAATGGGAATTTCACTCATTTGGTAACAAAACTCTTTCTTGCGCTTTTACTTGAGCACTGGTTTTGCTCTTAGATGCTAGTTTAGAGAGAAGATGCGCTTATGACCTCTGATGACTAGTAGTTCTCCTTGTTTCCTACGTTAAATGCACTTATTGTAAGTTGCTTTGGATAAAAACGTCGGCTAAATGACTGTAATGTCATGTAATGGGAAGCCCAGTCCTGGGTACCCAAATCCAGCTTCTGCTGTTCCTGATGGTAGAGGACATTTCTGCAGTCAGATGTCGACCACCCCCAACTAAAAGGTAAGTTATATAAGCCAAATTACAACTAAGTTGTAGAAAGACTTAATAGCTATTACATAAATGTCGTCTGCATGTATTGTATGTTTCAATATAGGAAGAAATTGACAACGGATGCATGAAATGGTAATACATGAATGGATCAGTTTGTGATTCAGTATGCAACAAGCTCAAGCTTAAATAACTAACAATAACAAAACATGTCATAAGTGAATTCCCAAAACTCATTTTGTGTCTTAGACTAAACAATGACTTTCATTAATGAAATGTCCAACACAACATCAAAGCAACATCAAATAATTGAATTGATAACACCACCTTTCATATTTACAGAGTCAGGTGTGATCTACAAGGTGTTTCCACAGACGACACAGGAGAGACGGCAACAGAATCATTAGTGGAGGATACCGCTACAGAGGAGAGATCTCTGTCTCTCACACAAGTCAAATTACTGTAATGAATTAGCATTTTAGCATATTTTTTTAGCCTTATTAATTGTTTACTTTGCAGTGTTGAACCGCTGAAATCTTGTATTATATTGTGAATGGTTTTCTATGTTAATAAGCTGCGGCTGCCCACAAATGATAATAAATGAATCTTAATCTTTATCAACTTTTTCTCAAGTGCTTTACCTGGTAGCTCAAGCCACTTCCAAGAGGGTACTTCTCCTGACCTACTTCTGCATCTTTTGGGGGCTTGTTTGCTCTGTAGCTCATAGGTGTCCCTGCCAATCCTCTCAATAACTCGAAATCCTCATCTGTAACTTCAGACAAGGCCCTGCAAGATACAAAAATCATATATCTGTCTACTTGTGTCATCAGATCCAGAGTACAAACGCCACAGTAAGGTACATGGTTTATCACATTTTTGTAGAATAAGCAAGCATTTGGGTGATAAAAATTATCACAGGTGGTCACTAATGAAAACACAGCCGTGTAACATGTAATCAGGGGACAGCCTTCTGGAAATGCAGGGGCAGGAATACAGTTAGTCTGATGATATTTCTATCTTTATTTCTAAAGCTCAAATGAAAACCAGCTCACCTGTCATTGCTGTCGTGACAGAAGATGGGTCTCTGTTTTCGGTTCGTCTTGGCCTTTGCCACCACAACAGGCAACAGCTGTTGTGGGCTGTGATGTTATTTTTACACCCCTTGGCTTATGCCACTGTTGTGGCAAGCTTGTGGAGGACTGGGCTGACACACTGCTGATATTGTGTGCTTTACAGAGGTCCAGGGTATGGATAAGTCCGATGAGATGGGCGTAGAAACCTGTGGAGCTAACCAGAGTAATGTCGTTACCTCACATTATAGACTGCTATTGTTACGTTAGTTATCTAATGCTAGCTATCTGACTACTTAATGTAATGTTATATAGGCCTACTGCTTTTACTTTTTAATGATTGTAATAGTGAGTTGAGACCTACCCAGCTTTACAGGAACAGTGTTGTTCCCTTAATGTCGTTGTCCTCTGTCTCAATGCCAGGTGATGCGGTGGTTCACTTTTACTGTTTGATCTGTAGACTTTAGCTTCTATATTTTTTTTTAATGCCATTTGGTGCTTAGTAAGTTTGATATCCTGAATATATCCTTCAAATGCATATTGTAGACCCTTCTGTCTGAAATCGCTTTTTTGTTTTTACCAAAATTTTGACAGTATTTCTCCAGGGAGTGCAGTTAGCGACAGTGGGAGCACCATGCTGGCTCTGAAAGCCAAACAGACTTAGCAACAGTAACTAAGGGGGGTGGGCCTTAGCGAAGGGTGAATTGTTAGACTTTGTGTTGAACGTAATTGTTTTTGCTGTTGTTTTTTCCGTTTGTTTAAATACATCCATGGTTTCAAGTCCGAAGTAAGTTCCGTAGTAGTCTTATTATCCATGACGCCCGATAGCATAGCATTCATGAACACGCAGTGCCGGATCTTGACCATGGTTTGCTCATTCGCATAGCCTAGAGGCATGATGGGAGTAACACTACTTTTGAAACTCTCCTGAAATTTTATTCACAATAGTATATAATACAGAATCAACCCAGCCACTGAGGATGCACAAGCCAGTGCATTCTTAGTGGCAGTCCCAAGCCCGGACAAATGGGGAGGGTTGCGTCAGGAAGGGCCTCCAACGTAAAATCTTTGTCAAATCAAATATGCGGATCATAAATAAGATTTCCATACCGGATCGGTCGAGGCCCGGGTTACCAACGACCGTCACCAGTACTGTTAACCAGCAGGGTGCCGGTTGAAACTACGCTACTGTTGGGCGAAGGAGAAGGAGAGGGGGAAGGCATTTCCAGAGGCAGCTAGAGAGGAGGAATGGTAGGCGTGTGGAGGTGAGAGTCGGAACTTTGAATGTTGGCACTATGACTAGCAAAGGGAGAGAGCTGGCTGACATGATGGAAAGAAGAAAGGTAGGCATACTGTGTGTGCAAGAGACCAGGTGGAAGGGGCGTAAGGCCAGGAGAATCGGAGGTGTGTTCAAACTCTTCTACCATGGTACGAATGGGAGGATGATTGGGGTAGGGGTAATTCTGAAGGAAGAGTATGTCAAGAGTGTGCTGGAGGTGAAGACAGTGTCAGACAGAGTGATGAGTATGAAGCTGGAAATCGAAGGTGTATTGCTGAATGTTATCAGCGCATATGCCCCGCAAGTTGGGTGTGAGATGGATAAAAAAGAAGAATTTTGGAGTGAGTTGGACGACGTGATGGAGAGGGTACCCAAGGAGGAGAGAGTGGTGATTGGAGCGGACTTCAATGGACATGTTGGTGAAGGGAACAGAGGTGATGAGGAGGTATGGAGTCAAGGAGAGAAACGTGGAAGGACAGATGGTGGTCGATTTTGCGAAAAGGATGGAAATGGCTGTGGTGACTACATATTTCAAGAAGAGGGAGGAACACAGAGTGACGTACAAGAGTGGAGGAAAATGCACACAGGTGGACTATATCTTATGTAGAAGGCATAAAAGGGATTGGAGACTGCAAGGTGGTGACAGGGGAGAACATAGCTAGGCAGCATCGGATGGTGGTCTGTAGGATGACTTTGGAGACCAAGATGAGGAAGCGAGTGAAGGCACAGCCGAAGATCAGATGGTGGAAGTTGAAGAAGGAAGACTGTTGTGTGGCGCTTAGGCAGGAGTTAAGACAACCACTGGGTGGTAGTGAAGAGTTGCCAGATGGCTGGGCAACCACTGCAGAAATAGTGAGGGAGACAGCTAGGAAGGTACTTGGTGTGTCATCAGGACAGAGGAAGGAAGACAAGGAGACTTGGTGGCGGAATGAGGAAGTACAGCAAAGTATACAGAGGAAAGGGTTGGCAAAGACGAAGTGGTATAGTCAGAGAGATGAAGAAAGTAGACAGGAGTACAAGGAGATGCAGCGTAAAGCAAAGAGAGGTGGCAAAGGCAAAGGAAAAGGTGCATGGTGAATTGTATGACAGGTTACACACTAAGGAAGGAGAAAAGGACTTGTACTGATAGATAGCTAGACAGAGGGACCAAGCTGCAAAGGATGTGCAGCAAGTTAGGGCGATCAAGGATATAGATGGAAATGTGTTGACAAACGAGGAGAGTGTGCTAAGAAGGTGGAAGGAGTACTTTGAGGGCTTGATGAATGAAGAAAATGAGAGAGAGAGAAGGTTGGATGATGTAGGGATAGTGAATCAGGAAGTTCAGTGGAATATCAAGGAGGCAGTGAGGGCAGCTATGAAGAGGATGAAGAGTGGAAAGGCAGTTGGTCCTGATGACATACCTGTGGAGGCATGGAGATGTTTAGGAGAGATGGCAGTGTAGTTTTTAACTAGATTGTTTATCAACACAATCTTTGAAAGTGAGAGGATGCCTGAGGAGTGGAGAGGAAGCATACTGGTACCGATTTTCAAGAACAAGGGCGATGTGCAGAACTGTAGCAACTACAGAGGTAGAAGTTGATCAGCCACAGCATGAAGATTTGGGAAAGAGTAATAGAAGCTAGGTTAAGAGGAGAGTTGATGATCAGCAAGCAGCATTATGATTTCGTGCCATGAAAGTGCACCACAGATGTGATATTTGCTTTGAGAATGTTGATTGAGAAGTATAGAGAAGGCCAGAAAGAGTTGCATTGTGTCGTTGTAGATTTAGAGAGAGCATACGATAGGGTGCCGAGAGAGGAGGTGTGGTATTGTATGAGGAAGTCAGGAGTTGCAGAGAAGTATGTAGGATTGGTGCAGGATATGTATGAGGGAAGTGTGACAATGGTGAAGTGTGTGGTTGGAAAGACAGATGGGTTCAATGTGGAGGTAGGATTACATCAAGGATCGGCTCTGAGCCCTTTCTTGTTTGCAATGGTGATGGACAGGTTGACGGACAAGATCAGGCAGGAGTGTCCATGGACGATGATGTTCGCAGATGACATTGTGATCTGTAGCAAGAATAGAGTGCAGGTTGAGGAGAGCCTGGAGAGGTGGAGGTATGCACTGGAGAAAAGAGGAATGAAAGTCAGTAGGAACAAGACGGAATACCAATGCGTGAATGAGAGGGAGGACAGTGGAATGGTCAGGATGCAAGGAGTGGAGGTGACGAAGGCATATGAGATTAAATACTTGGGGTCAACTGTCCAAAGTAACGGGGAGTGCAGTAGAGAGGTGAAGAAGAGAGTGCGGGCAGGGTGGAGTGGGTGGAGAAGAGTGTCAGGAGTGATTTGTGACAGAAGGGTACCAGCAAGAGTTAAAGGGAAGGTTTACAAGATGGTTGTGAGACCAGCTATGTTATATGGTTTGGAGACAGTGGCACTGACGAAAAGACAGGAGGTGGAGCTGGAGGTGGCAGAGTTGAAGATGATAAGATTTTCACTGGGAGTAAAGAAGAAGGACAGGATTAGGAACGAGTATATTAGAGGGACCGCTCAAGTTGGACGGTTTGGAGACAAAGCAAGAGAGGCAAGATTGAGATGGCTTGTACATGTGTGGAGGAGAGATGCTGGTTATATTGGGAGAAGGATACTGAATATGGAGCTGCCAGGAAAGAGGAAAAGAAGAAGGCCAAAGAGGAGGTTTATGGATGTGGTGAGGGAAGACATGTAGGTGGCTGGTGTGACAGAGGAAGACGCAGAAGAGAGGAAGAAATGGAAACGGATGATCCACTGTGGCGACCCCTAACGGGAGCAGCCAAAAGTAGTAGTAGTAGTAGTCTTGTTATGCTTTTCAGTCACATGTAATAGTTACCTATTCTAATAATAACAGTAGCCTAGTGACATTTAAGGGTAGACAGGAATTTCAGCCATCTCACCATCGACCGCTGAGAACCTATAGTGTGGCTCCCTCAGTAACAGACATGAGGCACGAGGTCTTGGCACGACACGACGATGTTGGACAGATCAACCCATGAGAACTGGGTTGGAAGAGAAAATAAAATAAAATAAATAAAAAATACAAGGAACGAAATGCATGTATGTGTCTTGTTTTCACAATTCTGAATTTCCTATAGTAGCTATACAACAGGTTGCATGTTAGCTAGCTAGCACATACATAACATTGCTCTCCCTCAACTTTCTTGCTCTAACAGACCCTGGATCATGTCAGAAAACACTACCACACCCACAGCTCTGTCTTGATGTCTACTCTTTTTTCTCACACTCCCAGAGCTGGGAGGCGGGGTGGTGGTACTGGCCTGCTAATCTCCCTGAAATGGAAATACTCTCTTGTTTCCATTCCACAATTTTCTCCGCCCGCTTTGGAATTTCATGCTGTTACTGTCTCTTATCCAGTCAAACTCACCATCGTGGTTTGTGTACCACCCACCAGGCCCCCTTGGGTGAATTTCTGGAGGAGCTTGACACACTTGTCTCGCACTTCCCTGTTGATGATTCTACACTTATCCTTCTCGGTGACTTCAACATCCACACTAACAAGCTAGATCCTCTTCTCTCTTTCCTCTCCTCCTTTGACCTTCACCTCTCACCCACTCCTCCTACCCACAAGGACGACAACCAGCTGGACCTTATCTTTACTAGACACTGTCCCTATTTTCAATCTCTCTGTTACTCCTCTCCAGCTCTCTGACCACTATTTCTTGTCCTACTCTCTCTCCCCCCCTCTTTCACCCCCTTCAGCCCCTTCCCCTACCCACATGGTTTCCACCTGTAGACACCTCCGCTCTCTATCCGCCACTGATCTTTCTTCCTCTGTTACCTCTATCCTCCCTACACCTGCATCTTTCTCTCTCCTACCCCCTGACACTGCTACTAATCTTCTCTCTATCCTCTTCTCTTTCCTGGACAATCTCTGTCCCCTCACCCCAAGGCCTGCACGCCAAACTCCACCTGCCCCTTGGCTGACCGACTCAGTACGTACTGACAGACCGGAGCCTGAGAGTGGCAGAGTGGCAAATGGAGAAAAGGCAAACTCCCAGATGACCTTCTCAACTTTCAATCTCTCCTTTCAACTTACTCCTCCTCCCTTTCTGCTGCTAAGGCTGCCTTCTATCGCTCTAAAATCCTATCCTCTGCCTCCTAAGAAATGCTTTGAAACCTTCTCTGCACTTCTTCAACCGCCACCTCCTCCTCCTACTTCCTCCCTTTTCCCTGATGACTTCACTAACTTCTTTGACAAGAAGGTAAACGACATCAGATCCTCCTTTTCTCACCACCCGGTTAGCGCTGCTTGCACTATCCCACCCTCTGCACCCTCCCTCACCTCTCCACATCCCACCCTATCCCACCCCGCTCCCCTCTCCCCCCAATGAGGTTCTAAACCTCATCACATCCAGTCGACCCACCACATGCTTCCTTGATCCGGTCCCCTCTCCTCTTCTTCAGTCTATAGCACCTGAACTCCTTCCCTATCTAACCCACCTCATCAACACCTCCCTCCAGACAGGATGCTTTCCATCTGCCTTCAAGACGGCTAGAGTCACCCCCCCTTCTCAAGAAACCATCACTTACCCCCTCTGACGTCAAAATCTACAGACCAGTTTCCCTTCTACCCTTTCTATCCAAAACTTTTCGAACGCGCTGTCTTTAACCAACTTTCTTTGTGACCTCCACCAGAACAACCTCCTGGACCCCAACCAGTCTAGGTTCAGGGTCGGTCACTCAACAGAGACGGCCCTCCTTGCAGTGACAGAATCGCTGCACTCTGCGAGAGCCAACTATCTCTCCTCTGCCCATATACTCCTGAACCTGTCAGCTGCGTTCGACACAGTGAACCACCAGATCCTCCTCTCTACCCTCGAGGGGTTGGATGTCACAGGCTCTGCGCTGTCAAGGTTTGCAACCTACCTGACGGGTCGCTCCTACCAGGTGACATGGAGGGGATCTGTGTCGGAGCCTCGCAGACTGACTGCAGGCGTTCCACAGGGTTCGGTTCTGGGTCCTCTCCTTTTCTCCCTTTACACGACATCCCTGGGTTCTGTTATTCGCGCGCATGGCTTCTCTTACCATTGTTATGCCGATGACACCCAGCTGATCTTGTCCTTTCCTCCCTCTGACACACAAGTAGAGAGACGCATTGCTGCGTGCTTGACTGACATCTCGGAGTGGATGGCGACACACCACCTGAAGCTCAATCTGGACAAGACAGAGCTGATGTTCCTCCCGGGGACAGGTTGCCCGCACCGAGACCCTGGCCATCACCATTGACAACACCGTGGTGACGCCAACTCAGACTGTGAGGAATCTGGGTGTGATCCTGGACGACCAACTCTCGTTTGCTGAAAACGTTGCATCGGTTGCTCGCTCCTGTAGATTTCTCCTCTATAACATCAGGAGGATTCGCCCATTCCTCATCGACAAGATGGCACAGGTGCTCATCCAGGCTCTGGTCATCTCCCGGCTGGACTACGGCAACTCCCTCCTCGCCGGTGCCCCGGCGTCGGCCTTCAGACCTCTGGAGCTTGTTGAGAAAGCTGCAGCTCGTCTAGTGTTCAACCATCCTAAGTTCTCCCACACAACTCCCCTTCTCATGTCCCTACACTGGCTCCCAGTAGCTGCTCGCATCCAGTTTAAGACTCTTGTGCTAGCCTACAGGGCAGTGAAAGGAACAGCTCCTTCCTATCTCCAGGCCATGGTCAAGCCCTACACCCCCGCCCCGACCACTTAGTTCTGCTGCCTCAGGATGCCTGGTTGCCCCATTGCTCAGAGGCCCTTGCTGCGGATCAACCCGGTCACGGCTCTTTTCTGTCCTGGCCCCACAGTGGTGGAATGAACTCCCCACTGATGTCAGGACAGCACAGTCACTGCCCATCTTTCGGCGCAGGTTGAAAACTTACCTCTTCAAGAACCACTACCCTGTTACTTGTTCTTAGCACTTATTGTATTCACTCATTAAAAAAAAAAATCTCATTCTTGCACTTTTACTTTAGCACTTGTTTTGCTCTTAGATGCTTGTTTAGATGCACTTATGACCTCTGATGACTAGTAGTTCTCCTGATTTCCTACGTTAAATGCACTTATTGTATGTCGCTTTGGATAAAAGCGTCAGCTAAATGAATGTAATGTAATGTAATGTAATGTAATGTAATGTAGTAACCGGAGAAATTAGCTTGACTCAAACATACCTCGTAGGCTGATTGTTACTACAGGGGCTAAAATCGTCTTCCTTCCTTCTGGTTTGTAGCTGTCCTCCTTCCTTTAGGCTTCTACACACTGCACACATGTTCATATGCTTAATATTTAAGCCTTTATCTTTCTTTCTTTAAGCTATTTTTTGTTGCTTCTTGGCTCCTTTAGGAAAGGTGTATCAATCAATTGCGTGAGGAACGCTGACGCAGCAGATTAGTTCCGCCTCTTGGACATTAAAGGTAGGAACCAAAAATTAAAGGAAAATGCCACACTAAAACGTAACTGGTAATGTGAGGCAGTTACATATAGGATCCTGTTTTGTTTAATATATGAGTGTGACTCCTGTGTGCATTATAACACCAGGTAAAAAGGGGTTACACAGTCATAACAATAACAGCAGTAATTGTAGCCTGTGTACAGCAGTTGTATGCATATTTACAATTGTACATTTGTATTACACAAAAATTTTATTGCTCAATAATCCAGGTAAGGAAATACCAAAGAGTCGGGTCAGTTTATCTGGACACGTTTATTGGGAGAAACACTTTATCAGTCATGTAAATGACTTCTCCAATCTCAAATGACTGCAGATATCCACACCTTTATAAACAATACAGTTGTATAACGGCCTAACCAACGATCATTTTCAAATGCAAATTGCCGTGACCTTTAACTAGAGTTACAGCAGCCATGTGTGCTAGTCACAGAGGATCGGGGAATATTTACAATCACAGAATTGTAAGATGGTGACAGATGTACTGTTTGCCCACCCCCCGGTTCAGGGAGGGTCGTTCCCTCTTCTCATAGATGGCCTCTTTGACTCCCCGTTCAAACCAGCATTCCTCGCTATCAAGGATGTGCACATCCTCATCCTTGAAAGAGTGGCCTCCGGCCTGTGGATGTATGTAGACCGCAGAGTTCTGGCCTGATGTGGTAGCTGTAATGTCCGTAGACGCGTTGTCTTACTGACATAAGAATAATTCAAGAATGAGCCGACTTCGTAGGTTCTTAACTGTGTAGCTTTTACTAGCGTTCGTTCAACATACAACCTTCATCACATGCGCGTCTAACTTCCTGTATACGTCACACGCACTGCACGTACACCCGTGAGTAGGTTAAGTTAAACACGTGACAGGACCTTCAAAATAATAACATCTTTCATTCATTACAGTAGCTCTTCTGTGTTTATTTCATTTAACAGCAAGCTAAATGTTTGTTTCAATGATACAGATATAACATTTAACTTAAATGCATAATTTGTCAGGAAATATTTATTTAACAGAACAGATTTAAGATATGAGCCAAATATATATTTTCTATTCAAATATTTAATTACGTGTCTTATATGTACATATGTTATATGTTTAGTTAGATATTTTATTTTTTATATATATATATTTTTTTTTTTTCCAGAAACTGTCAATGGTGTTGATAAAAGTGCTGAACAAATGAGGAGCGGAATATCAATATAACTGTAGGGGGGAAAAAAAACGTTTAATACTTGGCAGTACAAGCTTGTTTCGTGCATCACGCACTCATTAGCTGCTAATGAGTGCGTGATGCACGAAACAAGCTTGTACTGCTATGTATGAAACTTTTTTTCCCCTACACACACACAAACAAACATATATATATATATATATATATACGTATATATATACGTGTGTGTGTGTGTGTGTGTATATATATATATAGTATATATATATATAATATATATATATATATGTGGGCCCTGTGATGGCCTGGCGGCCTGTCCAGGGTGTCTCCCCACCTGCCGCCCAATGACTGCCGGAATAGGCTCCAGCATCCCCACGACCCTGAGAGCAGGATAAGCTGTTAAGACAATGGATGGATAGATGGATGTTTATATTTTGTTTTCTAAAGCTACACGTGTGTGCATTAAACCTCTCTATGAGTGTTCCCTCTGTTAGACCGACACATAGTATGTCTCTATTTTGTTGTTGTCATTGCTCGTCACCATAGCTTAGTAGATACCTCCCTTCGTCTGGCATTTTCTTCTGTTTTATATATATATATATGTATGTATGTATATCCATCCATCCATCATCCAAACCACTTATCTTGCTCTCAGGGTCATGGGGATGCTGGGGCCTATCCCAGCAGTCATTGGGCGGCAGGCATGGAGACACCCTGGAAATCCACTGATAAACCTCTACAGAGCTATAGTTGGATCCTTTCCTATCTCAAAATTGCGAGGTCAAGTTAAGGCAATTTTATTTGTATAGCCCAATATCACCAATTACAAATATGCCTCAGTGGGCTTTACAGCAACACAACGTCCTGTCCTTAGACCCTCTCATCGGATAAGGAACAACTCCCTACAAAAAATCCTTTAACAGGGAGAAAAAACAGGAAGAAACCTCAGGGAAAGCACCAGAGGAGGGATCTCTCTCCCAAGACGGACAACGTACAATGAATGTTGTGTTAACACAATTTACACAATACAACATTGAAAGAGGATAACAGAATTATAATGGTATCATAAAATATATGAAGAATATGATGAGCAGGATGTCAGGCAGTGTCCAGACGCCACTGGAACAGCCCAGGACCCGAGCCACGTGACCACCATCACCATGTTAAAAAGAAAAAGAGTCACGCATCTTAGTGAGAGAAGGATGTAAAATGAAAACAGGATACCAATTTATATGGATTTATAAGGTATATAAAAAGAAGACGTGATGAGGGGGATGCAAAGCAGTGTCCAGGTGGTGACCACCATCACCATGGAGACCTGGGAGGAGGACAGGCTGCACGTGCACACAAGGGAGACTCACATGACACCATTCACACACACAGAAGAGGAGAAAGGAGAGGACATCATTCAGAGAGAGAGAAAAGACATGTGAGGGAAGAGGACAGTTTGCAATAGTCAATAATCTATACGCTGTAATCTGGTCGGCAGAACAGTGGTTGGTAAATATATTGAGACAGAAACCGACCCGCCATCCAGTCCAGGTTGTGGAGCACTCAACTTAAAGGCAACTAATTGTAAGCTAAGACAAAAAGATGAGTTTTAAGTCTGGATTTAAAGACTCAACAGACTCTGATTGTCTGATGGCAGCAGGCAGGTTACTCCACAAGAACGGGGCCCGGTAGGAAAAGGCCCTGCTGCCACCAGCTGACTTCTTTTTAACTTGGGGTACACACAGGAGCCCTGTATTTTGGGAGTGAAGAGCTCGGGATGGACTGTACGGTTTAAGGAGATCAGAAAGGTAAGATGGGGCCAGCCCATTTAGGATTTTATAAGTCAGCAGAAGCACCTTGTATTGTGATCTAACGTGGATAGGAAGCCAATGAAGGGAGGCAAGAATTGGTGTAATATGGTCAAATTCCCTAGATTTAGTCTGGATTCTAGCAACGTAATGTTGTATGTTCAATGTAATGAGGATGGCCTGAGACGATACACACCTGAGAAAATTAGGTCTTCAGCCAAAGCTGTTTCCATCTGCTCTTACATGACGGAAGTAGAATACGTTTAAAACAGTTTGAGTTGTAGGTCAAAATAAACATCAAGGGGCTGAGACGTCATAACCTCTTTGCATTTCAGGAAATGTACACAATATATACAGGCGTCTGGAGCTGTGGCGCTGCAGTGGGATGATGCTGAAATAATATAAAAACAAACGGTACAGCACCAGCATTGACTCGCCAGTTTGCCACAACATGTGTGGAAACGTCCGTCCTCAGGAAACTCTTTTGTTTTTTTAAAAATGATGTCATGTGGGCGTCCGGGTGGCGTAGGGTCTATTCCATTGCATACCAACATGGGGATCGCCGGTTCGAATGCCCGTGTTACCTCCCACTTGGTCAGGCGTCCCTACAGACTCAACTGGCCGTGTCTGTGGGTGTGAAGCCGGGTGTGGGTATGTGTCATGGTCGCTGCACTAGCGCCTCCTCTGGTTGGTCAGGATGCCTGTGCAGGGGGAGGGGGAACTGGGGGGGGGTAGCGTGATCCTCCCGTGCGCTACGTCCTCCTGTTGCAACTCTCTGTCAGGTGAAAAGAGGTGACTGGAGACTCCACGTGTATCGGAGGAGGCATGTGGTAGTCTGCAGCCCTCCCCGGTATCGGCAGAGGAGGTGGAGCAGCGACCGGGACGGCTCGGAAGAGTGGGGTGATTGGCCGGGTACAACTGGCGAGAAAAAAAAAGAGGGGGGGTCCATCCATTATCAAAGCCGCTTATCCCAATCGGGGTCACGGGATGAGATACCCTGGAAAGGCTGCCAGGCCATCACAGGCCCCCCCCCCCACACACACACACACATACAAACCCCAATTCCAATGAAGTTGGGACGTTGTGTAAAACGTGAATAAAAACACAATACAATGATTTGCAAATCCTTTTCCACCTATATTCAGTTGAATACACTACAAAGTCAAGATATTTAATGTTCAAACTGATAAACTTTATTGTTGTTTTTTTTTGCAAATATTCTCTCATTTTGAATTTGATGCCTGCAACCCGTTCCAAAGAAGCTGGGACAGGGGCATGTTCACCCCTGTGTTACACCACCTTTCCTTTTAACAACACTCAGTAAGCGTTTGGGAACTGAGGACACTACTTGTTGAAGCTTTGTAGGTGGAATTCTTCCCCATTCTTGCTTGATGGACGACTTCAGTTGCTCAACAGTCCGGGGTCTCCGTTGTCGTATTTTGTGCTTCATAATGCGCCACACATATTCAATGGGAGGCAGGTCTGGACTGCAGGCAGGCCAGTCCAGTACCCGCACTCTTTTACTACGAAGCCCCGCTGTTGTAACACGTGCAGAATGTGGCTTGGCATTGTCTTGCTGAAATAAGCAGGGACGTCCCTGAAAAAGACGTCGCTTGGATGGCAGCACATGTTGCTCCAAAACCTGTATGTACCTTTCAGCATTAATGGTGCCTTTACAGATGTGCAAGTTACCCATGATGCCATGGGGCACTAACACACCCCCATACCATCACAGAAGCTATCTTTTGAACTTTGTGCTGATAACAATCTGGATGGTCTTCTTCCTCTTTAGCCCGGAGGACACGACGTCCATGATTTCCCACAACAATGTGAAATGTGGACTCGTCAGACCACAGCACACTTGTCCACTTTGCATCAGTCCATCTCAGATGAGCTCGGCCCAGAGAAGCCGGTGGTGTTTCTGGGTGGTGTTGATATCTGGCTTTGGCTTTGCATGGTAGAGTTTTAACTTGCACTTGTAGACGTAGCGACCAACTGTGTTAACTGACGATGGTTTTCCCAAGTGTTCCTGAGCCCACGTGGTCATATCCTTTACAGAATGATGTCGGTTTTTAATGCAGTGCCGCCTGAGGGGTCGAAGGTCACGGGCTTTCAATGTTGGTTTTCGGCCTTGCCGCTTACGTGCAGAGATTTCTCCGGATTCTCTGAATCTTGTGATGATATTATGGACTGTAGATGATGAAATCCCTAAATTCCTTGCAGTTGTACGTTGAGAAACGTTGTTCTTAAACTGTTGGACTATTTGCTCACGCAGTTGTTCACAAAGTGGTGAACCTCGCCCCATCCTTGCTTGTGAACGACTGAGCCTTTCGGGGAGGCTCCTTTTATACCCAATCATGACACTCACCTGTTTCCAGTTAACCTGTTCACCTGTGGAATGTTCCCAACAGGTGTTTTTTGAGCATTCCTCAACTTTCCCAGTCTTTTGTTGCCCCTGTCCAAGCTTTTTTGGAACGTGTTGCAGGCATCAAATTCAAAATGAGTGAATATTTGCAAAAAACAATAAAGTTTATCAGTTTGAACATTAACTATCTTGTCTTTGTAGTGTATTCAATTGAATATAGATCGAAAAGGATTTGCAAATCATTGTATTCTGTTTTTATCCACGTTTTACACAATGTCCCAACTTCATTGGAATTGGGGTTTTGTATATATTTTTTTCCTACACCTATATTGATATTCCGCTCCTCATTTGTTGAGCACTTTTATAAGCACCATTGACGGAAAAAACAAACAAAAAGATATATATATATATATGTATATATATATATATATATATATATATATATATATATATATATATATATATATATATATATATACACTATACAGTGCATCCGGGAAAGTATTCACACCCCTTCACTTTCCCCACATTTTGTTATGTTACAGCCTTATTCCAAAATGGATTAAATTCCTTTTTTTCTCATCAATCTACACACAATACCCCATAATGAAAAAGTGAAAAAGGTTTTGTTGAAATTTTTGCAAATTTATTAAAAATCAAAAACTGAAATATTGCATGTACATAAGTATTCACATCCTTTACTCAGTACTTTTTGAGGCACCCTTGGCAGTGATTACAGCCTCAAGTCTTCTTGGGTATGAAGCTACAAGCTTGGCACACCTATATTTGGGGTATTTCTCCCATTCTTCTCTGCAGATCCTCTCGAGCTCTGTAAGGTTAGATGGGGAGCGTCGCTGCACAGCTATTTTCAGGTCTTTCCAGAGATGTTCAATGGGGTTCAAGTCTGGGCTCTGGCTGGGCCACTCAGGGACATTCACAGACTTGTCCCGAAGCCACTCCTTCATTGTCTTGGCTGTGTGCTTAGGGTCATTGTCGTGTTGAAAGGTAAACCTTTGCCCCAGTCTGAGGTCCTGAGCGCTCTGGAGCAGGTTTTCATCAAGGATCTCTCTGTACTTTGCTCCATTCATCTTTCCCTCGATCCTGACTAGTCTCCCAGTTCCTGCCGCCGAAGAACATCCCCACAGCATGATGCTGCCACCACCATGCTTCACTGTTGGGATGGTATTAGCAAGGTGATGAGAGGTGCCTGGTTTCCTCCAGACGTGACGTTTGGCATTCAGGCCAAAGAGTTCAATCTTGGTTTCATCAGACAGAGAATCTTGTTTCTCATGGTCTGAGAGTCCTTTAGGTGCTTTCTGGCAAACTCCAAGTGGGCTGTCATGTGCCTTTTACTGAGCAGAGGCTTCCGTCTGGCCACTCTACCATAAAGGCCTGATTGGTGGAGTGCTGCAGAGATGGTTGTCCTTCTGGAAGGTTCTCCCATCTCCACAGAGGAACACTGGAGCTCTGTCAGAGTGACCATCGGGTTCTTGGTCACCTCCCTGACCAAGGCCCTTCTCCCCTGATTGCTCAGTTTGGCTGGGCAGCCAGCTCTAGGAAGGGTCCTGGTGGATCCAAACTTCTTCCATTTACGAATGATGGAGACCACTGTGCTCTTAGGGACCTTCAAAGCTGTAGACACTTTTTTGTACCCTTCCCCAGATCTGTGCCTCGATACAATCCTGTCTCGGAGGTCCACAGACAATTCCTTTGACTTCATGGCTTGGTTTCTGCTCTGACATGCACTGTCAACAGTGGGACCTTATATAGACAGGTGTGTGCCTTTCCAAATCATGTCCAATCAATTGAATTTACTACAGGTGGACTCCAATCAAGAAGTAGAAACATCTCAAGGATGATCGGTGGAAACAGGATGAACCTGAGCTCAATTTTGAGTGTCATAGCAAACGGTGTGAATACTTATGTACATGCAATATTTCAGTTTTTTATTTTTAATAAATTTGCAAAAATTTCTACAAAACCTTTTTCACTTTTTCATTATGGGGTATTGTGTGTAGATTGATGAGAAAAAAAAGGAATTTAATCCATTTCGGAATAAGGCTGTAACATAACACAATGTGGGGAAAGTGAAGGGGTGTGAATACTTTCCGGATGCACTTTATATATAGCAGCTGATGAGTGCGAGACGCATGAATCAGGCCTGTACTGCTGTGCATTAAAATATTTTTTCCTGTATCCATGTTCACACACACACACACACACATATATATATATACTATATAGTATATATATATATATATATATATATATATATATATATATATATATATATATATATATATATATATATATATATATATATATATATATATATATAATCCAGTGATTCAAGTAAATTCTTTTTGAGACAACACAAGCCTGTTTCATGTCACAAGCAATCATCAACTGTGCGGTGATGATTATATGCAAATATCTGTGGAGATAAACCTTTATGTGTGTAGGTAAACGTTATGACACTCGTTTCTGCACTTTGCCCTTTTTTGCATATTGGGTGAGCTGAGCAAGGTTAAACAAATGCCATGGAAAAAAAACTCCACCTCATTTTAGTCTTTTTAAGCAGGGTGCAATTCCTAATCTTGTTAACGTACATGGTAAAGCAACAGTTTTTTTCAAGAACAAATGTACTTCTTGAGGGAAAAATAAAAAAAAGGAAGAAGAAGAACGATTTCATTTCATTTATTGTTTGCAGTGGTGATGGACAGGTTGATGGACGAGATCAGGCAGGAGTCTCCGTGGACTGTGATGTCTGTGGATGACATTGTGATCTGTAGTGAGAGTAGGGTGCAGGTGGAGGAGAGCCTGGAGAGGTGGAGGTATGCAGTGGAGAGAAGAGGAATGAAAGTCAGTAGGAGCAAGACAGAATACCTATGCGTGAATGAGAGGGAGGACAGTGCAATGGTGAGGATGCAAGGAGTAGAGGTGACAAAGGCGTACAAGGTTAAATACTTGGGGTTAACTGTCCAATGTAACAGGGGCGTGCAGAAGAGGTGAAGAAGAGAGTGCAGGCAGGGTGGAGTGGGTGGAGAAGAGTGTCAGGAGTGATTTGCGACAGAAGGGTACCAGCAAGAGTTAAAGGGAAGGTTTACAAGATGGTAGTGAGACCAGCTATGTTACGTGGTTTGGAGGCAGTGGCACTGATGAAAAGACAGGAGGCGGAGCTGGAGGTGCCAGAGTTGAAGATGATAAGATTTTCATTGGGAGTGACGAAGGACAGGATTAGAAACAGTGATATTAGAGGGAAAGCTCAGGTTGGACAGTTTGGAGACAAAGCAAGAGAGACAGCTTGGACATGTGTGGAGGAGAGATGCTGGGTATATTGGGAGAAGGATGCTGAATATGGAGCTGCCAGGGAAGAGGAGAAGAGGAAGGCCAAAGAGGAATGTTATGGATGTGGTGAGGGAGGACATGCAGGTGGCTGGTGTGACAGAGGAAGATGCAGAGAACAGGAAGAGATGGAAACGGATGATCTTTTGTGGCGCCCCCTAACGGGAGCAGCCGAAAGTAGTAGTAGTAGTAGTAGGTGGCCCAGTGGTTAGCACTGTCGCATCACAGCAAGACGGTCCTGGGTTCGAAACCCGGGGTTGTCCAATCTTGAGGGTCCTCCCAGGTCATCCTCTACGTTAAGTTTGCAAGTCCTCCTTGGCTATGCGGCGGGTTTTCTCCGGGTGCTCCGTTTCCCCCCTCCATCAAAAAGACATGCATGTTAGGGTTTATACTCCTGTGTGCCCCTGACTGAAGCATGGCAAGACGAACTGGAGTTGGTCCCTGGGCGCTGCACGGCGGCTGCCCACTGCCCCTGGCTACACAGCTAGCATGGGCTAAATGCAGAGAAGAATTTCCCCACGGGGATTAATAAAGTATATCACAATAATTAAAAAAAACAATAATATAAGCATTCTGCTTTATGGTCTGCATATAAACTGTCCAGGACTATTTAAAAAAGACAAATTACCGCCACCGGACTAGCTTACATTTCATGGACTCTCTACGTTTCTTTTTCAGTGCTAACACAACTGTTGTGATGAGAAACTGTATATTATGTCGTCTGTGAATGTTCTCATTCATCCAGGTCATGGTTATCCAACTATCTAGTCAGAAAGGCACGAACTGAGGAAGCCTCTTGGTTGAGAGGCGAAACGTCTTCACGGATATATACCAAGTCCAGTTTCACTTGATTCAACTCCTTTGGCCAGCTCTAGGAAGAGTCCTGGTGGATCCAAACTTCTTCCATTTACGAATGATGGAGACCACTGTGCTCTTCGGGACCTTCAAAGCTGTAGAGATTTTTTGTACCCTTCCCCAGATCTGTGCCTCGATACAATCCTGTCTCGGAGGTCCACAGACAATTCCTTTGACTTCATGGCTTGGTTTCTGCTCTGACATGCACTGTCAACAGTGGGACCTTATATAGACAGGTGTGTGCCTTTCCAAATCATGTCCAATCAACTGAATTTACTAGAGGTGGACTCCAATCAAGATGTAGAAACATCTCAAGGATGATCAGTGGAAACAGGATGAACCTGAGCTCAATTTTGAGTGTCATAGCAAACGGTGTGAATACTTATGTACATGCAACATTTCAGTTTTTTATTTTTGATAAATTTGCAAAAATTTCTACAAAACCTTTTTCACGTTGTCATTATGGGGTATTGTGTGTAGATTGATGAGAAAAA
Organism: Lampris megalopsis; assembly: GCA_022114975.2. Taxonomy (NCBI): domain Eukaryota; kingdom Metazoa; phylum Chordata; class Actinopteri; order Lampriformes; family Lampridae; genus Lampris; species Lampris megalopsis. Next base: position 19,962 of record JAJHIY020001853.1, read on the forward strand.
AAGGAATTTAATCTATTTCGGAATAATACTGTAACATAACCAAATGATGGGAAAGTGAAGGGGTGTGAATACTTTCCGGATGCACTTTATATATAAATTCACTACCATTTAGTTCCTCATTGACTCGTTTTGGGCCAGGGCATCATCCAAAGCGGCAGGATGAGGAGCCACGCAATAGTCATGCTCTTGCAGGCAGCTGCTGTCAACCATGATCCATCTCATTGCCAGAGGAGACCAGAGCTGGCAGAGGGGCGACAGCAGGACGCTCTGGTGCACCCACACACGTAGCCTGGGTGCGGGTTTGGAGTACTTATTCCACGCAGAGTGTGGGGACGGTGTCCTTATTGAGCCCCCTTCACACCTGTAACTGGCACAGCGAAATCACCCAGCTCAAAATGCCGACTACACTTTTTTACTCTTGGTGACGGTAAATGCATCCCTCCGAATCTTCGCTAGCCACTTAGCTCTTTCCTCGCAGTTACTAGGGAATGAATGGAAACGTAAAGAGAATTACGGCGGGTCCGCGGTGATGTAGCGGTCTAAGCATCGGCTTTGTGTCGATGCAGTTGCCCACTGGGGTCCGGGGTTCGCGCCCCGGTCTCGTCAGATCCGACTAAGGCCGGCCTCGGTGAAGCAACAATAATTGGCAACGCTCCCTTCGGAAGGGGGCGGAGTCGGCTTGTGTTCGTCACATGACTGCGTCTGTGTGCGTCGTAAAAAGCAGTGCTTCGGCCTGGAGTCGCCTTGTCACGAAAGGGGCGAGGTGTCTCCTTCGAGACTGCCGGCCGGAGAGATGCAGTTGGCGAACGTATGAAGTATGAGGGTGGGTGTTTGAATTAGAATAGGGAGCGATTGGCCACTAAATTGGGAGAAAAAGGGAAAAATCAGAAATAAATCTATGAAAAAAAAAGAAAGAGAGAGAATTACAGCGAGCCAAATTCACACTCTGTGGCACACGACAGTGCTCAGCGGAGCCTGATTCACGGCGCTGATACTTGAACACCCATTTTTGCCCTGTTTAATTCATTGATTTTTCGGACGAAATTGAGATTTTGGACGGGTAAGTTAGCGGCTACCTAATGATTCAGTAGGACGTAAGCATCCGGTTGTACCGGAAGTTCTTATGCAAAGAGATACACCCGGAAGTTCCGCAGCGCGACATTAATTCACCGAGCCTATTCAGTTTCTGGATGCTAAAAACTTGTCACTGGTCATGCGAAAAGTAGTGGACAATGGACGGAAAGCGCTAAAGATTTTGAGAGACTGTTATGCAGGCAAAGGTAAGCCACCTATAATTAGCCTTTATACAGAACTGACCTCCCTTCAAAGGTCAAGCCGGAAGAGTGTACATGAGTGTTTTGGTGTGTTGCCTGACGGTGATTCATTAAAACCGGCAAAAGCTAAATAAAGCCTCCATCGCAATTGTGTACATGGTCTGACATTTACATGGTCAAACTTGCGTTGTTTTTAACAGTTAATAATTACATTTACCAAACATTTACCGAATATTTTAAAAAAGTTTTTAAATTAACATAAAAAAGTCATGGTGGTTCAACATGGGGTAATTATACTGAACATGAAAGAAGTGCTTTCAATTAACATAAAAAGTCATGTTTGTTAAACAAATAAGAATTTTGTATATTGCACATAAATTATTCTTAAAAACATAACTTTAATATGTGCAACCGATGTACATAACTTTTTTTAATATAAATCCAAGCGACCTTTTTTCCCCCAGTGTGATGTGTGATGAAAGCACCTTGCTGAATATGGAGCTGCCAGGGAAGAGGAAACGAGGAAGACCAAAGAGGAGGTTTATGGATGTGGTGAGAGAGGACACGCAGGTGACTGGTGTGACAGAAGAAGATGCAGAGGACAGGAAGAAATGGAAACGGATGATGCGCTGTGGCGCCCCCTAACGGGAGCAGCCGAAAGTAGTAGTAGTAGTGCGATGAAAGCACTGATAACTGATAAGACCCAGTTATTGATTTTCCAAAGTTTTGTGGATATCAAGGGCAAAGAACTTAAGACTGAGTTGTTGAGCCTACTCGAACTCGCAGAGAAATGTAGTGCTGACAACATTTCTAAGGCCATCGTTGACCATGTTGATCGTGAGCACTATCCAACCAAAAAGCTAGTCAGTTTTACATCGGATGGTGCCGCTGTGATGCTCGGACACAACCAGCAGGGGGAGGGCAACGTCGCAGCTAAGCTAAAGCAGCAATTTGGAGAGTTGTTTGTGCAGCGTTGCGTGGCACAAGGACGGGTACTAATGTCTGGAGGTGCAGAAAAAGAAATACCAGTCTTTGTAGAGGACACTATAAACGCTACGTTGTCACAATTTAGTGGCCCAGCGAGAAAGAAGGAGTTCTCCCACATCTGTGCTTTAAATGATGAATTGTTATTCGTCCTTCGCAGCGACGAGGACCATCTAGTCATCCTGTGATGGATGACTGATGACTTGCGCGATGATTTAAGTGATGAAGAGTTGCGCATCATCAACCCCGCTCTCTCGTCCGAGACCACGTACTACCTGTGGCAAGACTAAGCGAGACGACTGGCAATGGAGACGGATGCAGATTTTTCCTCAGGGTTTCTCGCTGAAGCCTTTCCCGTAGACGTGTACACCCGCAAAGCAGCGAAGGTTTTAAATCAGAGTTTTCCTTCTCCTAGATGAACTGCCTGACAAGGCTGACGAGCTTCATCCACCCGGGGAATGATGAAGAATACAACCCCCTGGTCACTCACACAAAAAATTCGGTGGCTGATCCTTGCAGCCTGTGTAGAGCACTTCGTGGAACTTCGAGCCAGCCTCGTCCTACAGTTTGAGAGCATTGCAAATGGAAGCGAGGGTTCTGTTCGCTATCGACGAAGTTGCGGTACATTTGGTGACATGCTGCACAATCCCAAATTCATTCTGTACTTACTGTTTCTCAACTGTATTTTTCCACTGCTGGCTAGAAAGAACGAGAAACTACAGAAGGAGAACGTGAGTTTGTACTCTGCCTAGAATAATGTAACCGAGCTATTTTCTCGCCCGGTGCGGGATTCGACATGGGGTGTACTGCACCACAAGGCGACATCACTAACCGCTCGACTAAAGGGTCAGACCCTCTAGTTCAGGGGTGTCAAACTCCAGGCCTCGAGGGCCGCAATGTATGCAGGGTTTTGTTGCAACCATGCACTACACCACCTGATTAAACTAGTTCCTTTCCCAAATCAGGTGGTGTAGTGCGCGGTTGCAACAAATACCTGCAGACACTGCGGCCCTCGAGGCCTGGAGTTTGACACCCCTGCTCTAGTTGATCGGCCAGTGGGTCTTATTAGTAGTTTGCAGTCGTCACCGTCTCCCGGAAGCGCGCCCTCGCGCTTTGTTATCCCCGCGCTCCAAAGAGACTTTTGAGGATCTGCACGCTTCCGGATCCCACCGCTGCCACCAATGTAACCGAGCTGTTTTCTCGCCTGGTGCGGGATTCGACATGGGGTGTACTGCACCACAAGGCGACATCACTAACTGCTCGACTAAAGGATACAATAACATCCGGAAATACATGCGTGTAATTCTGAATCCATTCCTGTTGAACAGAAACGACCACACCTGGTTTACTGATCCGAGACACTTGACAATTCCAAACGCGAGTTTGAACGGATTCATTGACGAATTCAAATATGAACACCATCTCTCAGATTTAGAGATACTGAACTTCAACATCACGTTAGTCAACGACGCAAAGAGGCTACAAAGTGCCTCTGGGACGAGATTCCCAGAAAACAAATGCTCTTTCTTGATCCCCTGAACCCCAAACCCAACATCACGCAGAGGTTTATAAAAAACGTGTCTGTTCCCGAACTGCAGTCACAGTACCTCGTCTTTTGCGAAGATGATGGCATAAAGACATTATTCATGTCTGACCGATGCAGCAGTGACCTGGTCAAATTCTTGTGCCATCTGTTTGAGAACAGCGAGGAGTACAATGAACCGAGCAAACTTGCAGTACTCCTGCTCACATTAAGCCCAGACACCTGCAGCTGTGAGCGAGGTTTCGGTCATATGAACGCTGTTAGATTTTAAATACGAAATAAACTTGGAGCATGCCGCATTGATGCCTGTCAGGATTGTCACCTGCCCATATACAACGGCTGACTTTCCAGTCTGCAAGTTTTCATCATAACAAGGTAGGGCACTGTTTCTTCATGTCAGAAATACTATCATTTTAAAATCATGTAGTATATTAAAACATGTACCATGGCACATTGCGAGGTCTAGCATGCAATTATTTGTTTTGGTAATATTTGACCACTTCACATTTTCTATGTCCGTGGTAAAAATCGCATTTTGACCAAAAAGGCCGTCACAAGCCGACCCGGTGATGACCCCTGCACTGGACACACGTCAGTTGGGGGGGGGGGGGGCACATCCCAATTCAACGTTTTCAAGGCAAAATATTATTTGCCTAATGTTATTCATTTTTAAGGGGATTTAGTGAAGCCAAAGAAACAACTTTAACAGTTAGCGACAAACCTAGCTCTCAGTTGTGTTTTATTGTCTTCTCAATGTGATGACACACGAGGATAAGGGAACAGATTAGATGGGTTTAACCTATTTGCATAACTGTACAGAATTTTATAGCCCAGGAAAATGTGCTGATAAACTTCCACATGGAGGTTGGATTCATTTAAAAGGGACCTCTGTCCCAGCTGGATCTCAGACTTGTGAGGGTCACCATCGACAGCAATGGCTTGGCTGGTACTTCTTCTCCTGTCGCTGTGGGCTGGTGAGTATTCAGTAATGTCTGCCTTGTGTGTCACACTTCTGATGATTCATGTTACTGTTCTTTGCGTTTAACTTGTCGTGTTTGTATTGTTGGAACTGAGGAATGTTTGTTGAGTTAATTTCATGTGTTTCAGCGGAGGGTTTTGCCAGCACAGCATTCCCATTATTCACATTACATCAGATTACTGCTTTAAAGAGTACTATCACCCCAATTACCAGCGGGGCGCTGCCCCTTTGTCATCTTTAAAAGATGCTCAGGGCGTCCGGGAAACGTGGCGGTCTATTCCGTTGAACACGGCCATCGCCGGTTCGAATCCCCGTGTTACCTCCGGCTTGGTCGGGCGTCCATACAGACACAATTGGCCGTGTCTGCGGCAGGGAAGCCGTTTCCTTGTTAGTTACGTTGTTTCCTTGTTAGTTACCTTGTTTCCTTGTTAGTTACATTGTTTCCTTGTTAGTTACCTTGTTAGTTACCTTGTTTCCTTGTTAGTTACCTTGTTTCCTTGTTAGTTACATTGTTTCCTTGTTAGTTACCTTGTTTCCTTGTTAGTTACCTTGTTTCCTTGTTAGTTACCTTGTTTCCTTGTTAGTTACCTTGTTTCCTTGTTAGTTACCTTGTTACCTTGTTTCCTTATTAGTTACCTTGTTTCCTTGTTAGTTACTTTGTTTCCTTGTTAGTTACCTTGTTTCGTTGTTAGTTACCTTGCTTTTCAACATATAATGAGAACTTACTGTTTATTCTACTGCACAAAATATTTGGTGGGTCCTGGGCCTAAAAGTGTCTCCACAGGTGGGTGACGGCATGAGAAAGATAAGAACCTCTGTGTAAAGAACAGAAGCAGCATTTTTTTCTTCTTAATTTATCAAGAGTTACCTCCAAGAACTGCTTCATATCCTCTTTCAGTTTCAAGATACTTGCAAACTGGCATGTTGCATCTTGTTTTGAAGAGCATCTGTACTCCTTTTTTACTGATCTTTCTATCGATCAATCTATCTATCGTTTGATTTGTTCATTGATAATATTTTTGTCAGTTTTATTTTGGATTAGAGCAAACTCTGGTGAGTCATGACAGCTATCAGCTGTGTTTGTATCCTCCACGTTAGCAACCCTTCAGCTCACTCGGTGCTTTTCTCCCCCCCGTGGCTGATCTCCTCTCCCGTTTGTGTTGCGAGTAATTGGTGGACAACTCTCCTTCTCCTTCAGATGTCACTTTGGGAGGTGTGGAGAAAAGGATCATTGGAGGTCATGACTGTGGAAAAGATGAACGGAAGTTTCATGTCCGTCTGAGAGAAGATGGGGAATTTGTGTGTGGTGGATCTCTGATCAGCGATAAGTGGGTTCTAACTGCAGCTCACTGCTGGCCTAATGTGGGGTGAGAAATGAATAACTAACTTAAAACTGTGTGATAGTGTGTGACTTTCTCTACGATGATGTTAAGAGAACCGATCTGTATCTTAAAGGATGTTAATGGGCAGGAGAAAACAAGTTTACATGTGTTATCCATGATGAAGAAAGGGACAGAGTTTGCTGAACTGGGTTTTTAACCTCCAAAATGTCAGGAGTCTTGAAGCAGAACCAGGAGTACATCCATCTGGTGGCACAAGACAAAAGATAGCAGAACACAAGATATATATGGAAGGTACAAATAAACATGACATCATGCTGCTGAAGCTGTCGACAGCTGTGACAGGGATTGCAACAGTGGATCTACCCGACTGTACGAAGAGTGTTGTACCTGACCCAAAGAAGTGAGTTATTTATTCATTTATTTATTTTACTTTACTAAGTCTGCTGAAAACATACCATGCTCTTTCCTGTGATTGGCTGCTACAAACACAATTCCACACGAAGACGTGGATTAACCAAATAAAATTACAGTCTCCCACAGTTGGCGATGGCGATATTAAAAGATTGTGGTTTCTAACCTTCCAACTACGAGATGTTTAAATAGCTCTTAGCCTCCATTCCATCCACAATCATGATGCCATCATTTACAAGCAGTCTGGATTATCTTTGGGGCTGCTTTTCATGGGAAGGAATTTCTGTCATGTCTTTTGCCTGATTGTAAATGTGCCCAAATTCACTTCTTTCTTTTTTTTTGGCACGCATTGTTCCACAGTCCTCAAACCAGCGGTGGGGTCAAAGTTCAGGTCGCTGGCTACGCTAACTATGTTGGAAAACCTGGAGATGTAAAAGCAGGTGAGGTTATGGTGGCACATCAGTCTAAAGAACACAGTATATATGTTTCAAACACACTGTGAGTCCTAAATCTGTCTCATTAGCTTTATCAGATTATGCACCCTTCCTCTCTCCCATCTTTAACACATACAAGCTATGGCTGCTACTGCAGATACACCATGTAGACAGTGTTAAGAAGATGACGTTACAACAACTTGACAAGCACAGATCAGGCCTGGTCATTATCAGGGACTCTACACGTTTTCATTTCTACTTTAAATTTTAAGTTGTCATCTTTACGATTCATTTTTAGTCCTGATCAGTGACGGGATTTTGGCTGACATGAAGTCTTTACTGTCTGTAGTTGATATTTGGTCTTCATAACCAGGACTGACTGCATACAACCTTTTATTTTGTTACTGAGCACAGTGGAAGTTATTTCATTGCAAAACCATTTTCACCGGTCGGTTTCTGCAGATACAGAACTCCAGCATCCTCTCATCACCGTGTATTTTTCTAGCCCTCCCAGAACACCTCCCTGCCACCCTGCAGTGTGCCGACATGGAAGTTACCACATGTGGTAGTGATTTTGATGATGAGTTTCTGCAGCACCGTTTCTGTGGCAAAACATCAGATGGAGTTGATACCTGTCCGGTGAGTAAAGTTTTTCTTTTCCAAGAACTATAATCTCACGTCTGCTTGCTGAAAAAATTGCCCGGAGGAAGATAAGGAATATTTGGTTGCACCTTTTGAATATGTCAAATGAATGGAGAGAGAGAAAATAAACAATGCCGTGTGGAAAGTTTTATTTTATTTTTTTCAAATTCCTTTGACTTTCAATGTGCTCAAAAACTAAAGGTGGCTTTTACCAGGAGTCACTGTTTCACTTTTCTTAAAAGCAACTTTGACGCCGCTTTCCAAGACGTGTTGCTCTCTGACTCCATCTTCTCTCGGTGCTTTAGGGGGATTCTGGTGGAGGGGTGGTGTACGACAAGAAGATTTATGGTGTCCACAGCGGGAGTGGGAAGAAGGTCTGTGGAGAACCAACCACCTTCATGGATGTCTGCAGGTACTTGGATTGGATCAAGACAACTATCCAGGGTTAATGACTCATAATAATAAAGAATAAATGTTGAAATCTCTCATCTCCCTACAAGAACATGTTGTCATTGCTTTCTTCTCTTTATTTAAGTGTCTCATTATTAGTTTCGCTGTAATGTAGATACTGCTTTGCTAATGGAGCAATGCAGTTTGCAGTGAACACTAGTGAGGTTTTCTCACCTGTGTCCTGTTTCACAATGCTTCACAGAACCAATGAAAGGACAGGAGACAAGTGAGAAATGGCCTGTGAATAAAAACACAGAGTGATTAAACTTCAGAAAGGTGCACACGGGCGTCCGGGTGGCGTGGCGGTCTATTCCGTTGCCTACCAACACGGAGATCGCCAGTTCGAGTCTCTATGTTCCCTCCGGCTTGCTCGGGCGTCCCTACAGACACAACTGGCCGTGTCTGTGGGTGGGAAGCCGGATGTGTCCTGGTCACTGCACTAGCGCCTCCTCTGGTCGGTTGGGGTGACTGTTTAGCGGGGTAGGGGGAACTGGGGGGAATCCCATGTGCTACGTCCCCCTGGTGAAACGCCTCACTGTCAGGTGAAAAGAGGCGGCTGGCGACTCCACATGTATCGCAGGAAGCCAGGGGCGTAACGAGGGGGGTGGGTGCAGAGGGTGCAATGCACACAGGCGCCGCATCAGTGGGGGCGCCAAAAGGCCGTATGCAAAAAAAAGATCATAACTAAAAATATAACATGTAACTATATGCGGCGCATGTGTGCATTGCACCCTCTGCACCCCCCCCCCCACTGCGCCCCTGCAGGAGGCATGTGGTAGTCTGCAGCCCTTCCCGGATCGGAAGAGGGGGTGGAGCAGCGACCGGGACGGCTCGGGAGAGTGGGGTAATTGGCCAAGTACAACTGGGGAGAAAAATCCACAAGAAAAAGGGAAAATAAAAGCTGCAGACTTTACAGAGTAAATGTGTGAGCAACAGTAGCCTCCTCACCAAGTCAGGCCAAGTGTGTTCGGATCAAAGCAAGTGTGGGTTTTTTAGTCAGGCACACACGTGTGCAAATGAAACAAAAGAGGCTTCTCACAGGTCCCACACGGTGTATCAGTTAACATCTGCTGGACCAAACAGTAGACCCGGACTTCATATGGGTCCAGCATTAGACAGGCAGCAGCATCCTGGCTCGCTCGGAGATCTGAGCGCCCAGGCCTCCACCAACTGCACATCCGCGTGTCATGCCTCTCTGACGCATGGGCCAATACCCTGCAGGGCCGCACGGTGGCGCAGTGGTTAGCGCTGTTGCCTCACAGCAAGAAGGTCCTGGGTTCAAACGCCGGGCCGTTCCAGGTCCCTTCTGCGTGGAGTCTGCATGTTCTCCCCGTGTCTGCGTGGGTCTCCTCCGGGTGCTCCGGTTTCCTCCCACCACCAGAACCAGAATCAGAACAATGGGCTAAAAATCACTATTCAATTCAATTCAATGCAAACTTTATTGCAGACTCGGGGTCCACAGCAGACAAAGACAAATAGGTAAAAGACAAACCCCAGACAATACAGAGTAAACACAATAAAATAACATAAATGGAACAAGTCAGTGTGTTATAAGGAGGCAGCTATACCAGCGGTCCCCCAGCCGGGCTTGGTAGCGTGTGGCCCTGAATCTTATATTAGTCAAACTCTTGATGATCACATATCAGAGTCATTGAGCCGGCAAATAAATTCATACATAAGATTTCTTAGAAGAGCCTGAAAGGTACTGACTCCTGCAGCCACAAACATTTCACTTGCACTACACCATCTGGGTCTTTTTAGCAGTATCCTCATGGCATCACTATAAGCCACTCGAAGCCTCGGTAAGCTTGCTTTTTATAGTGTGACCACAGGGGGGCAGTATAGAGTGGTGTACGATATGTAGTTTGACCACAGGGGGGGCAGTATAAAGTGGTGTACGATATGTAGTTTGACCACAGGGGGGCAGTATAAAGTGGTGTACGATATGTAGTTTGACCACAGGGGGGCAGTATAAAGTGGTGTACAATATGTAGTTTGACCACACGGGGGCAGTATAAAGTGGTATACGATATGTAGTTTGACCACAGGGGGGCAGTATAAAGTGGTGTACGATATGTAGTTTGACCACAGGGGGGCAGTATAAAGTGATGTACAATATGCTCTGAACAGAGACGTCTTCACACTAACTGAACACATGCCAAACTTGCGTGACAGAGTGTTTGCTTGTGCATACATCATGCGGCATTGCCTATAAATATCATCATCGTCTGTCATTTGTTCAGTAATATGGTGCCCAAGATATTCCACCTTATTACACACCACAAGGTTACTATCAGACAATTTAAAATCAGGAAATGTTAGATCAGTGTTTCTCAACCCAGTCCTCAAGGACCCCCTATCCTGCAGATTTTCATTGTAACCCTGCATAGGTAGCCCTGCTTGTACTTACTCGACCAATCATCTCGCAGCACTTAATTATGCAAGGTGTGCAACAGCTGACAAAATTAATTGCTGATTGGTTGAATAACTACAAACAGGTACCTATTCAGGGTTGCAAAGAAAATGTGCAGGATAGGGGGTCCTTGAGGACTGGGTTGAGAAACACTGTGTTAGATGATTGACCTCTTTGGTTCTGCAGATCATGACAACACTCTTCCTAGCATTGTATTTGATAGCATGCTGCACACCATACACAGAACATATATCAAGGAGCTGCAGGAGAAGCAAACAAAAAACAGATGGACTCTCTGGACGAGTGGCACATACAAGTCGTACATGAAGCCCAACAACACGCTGCAGTGTGTCCATAGAGAAAGCGACCACCCACCCTCCGTCCTGCAGAACATCCCAGAAAGCATTAATAGAAGACTCTCAAACTTATCATCTAATGAGTCCATCTTCAATGAAGCTGCACCGCCATGCCAAGGTGTATTACAAAAGAGAGGCTACAATTCTAAGCTCAAATACAGCCCACCATTACACACTGACTGCCAGCAGACCAACAAAGGTAGCGGAAAACGAAACATGGCCTGGTACAACGCCCCCTACAGTGATACCGTGGCCCACAGTTTGTTTTTAAACGTTTGAATAAGTGCTTCACCCCGGACCACCACCTGAGGAAGATATCCAACAGGAACACCATCGACATTAGTTACAGCTGCATGCCCAACATTCAACACATCATATCGTCCCACAACCAAAGAACCATGAACAAATCAATGACACCACCATCACAACCCCCGGATGCACCTGCCGCGTGGACGACTCATGCCCCCTGGCGGGGAACTGCCAGACGAGGGGAGGTATCTACCAAGCTACGGTGACGAGAGAGGACAGCGGCAGAATAGAGACACGCGTGGGTCTAACAGAGGGACACTCAGCAAGAGGTTTGATGCTCACACGTGTGGCTGTAGAAACAACCGTTTAAAGGACGTCACATCTTTAAGCCCTTATATTTGGTCATTGGCGGACAGACTACTACTACTACTACCACCACTACTACTTTCGGCTGCTCCCGTCAGGGGGCGCCACAGCGGATCATCCGTTTCCATCTCTTCCTGTCTTCTGCATCTTCCTCCGTCACACCAGCCACCTGCAGCATGTCCTCCTTCACCACATCCATAAACCTCCTCTTTGGCCTTCCTCTTCTCCTCTTCCCTGGCAGCTCCATATTCAGCATCCTTCTCCCAACATACCCAGCATCTCTCCTCCACTTGGTCATTGGCGGACAGAAACATGAATTATTCAACCACCTGGAAAATCCTCTCGAAGAACAAAACATCTTCACCCAGCAGTAAAACGTGCAGCCTGTGTGTGACTGAACAACATTTCATCATCTGCAAGCCAGAAATGTGCGCGCTGAATAACAGGAATGAAGTGGCCAGCAGGTGGAGACATAGATACCAGCACCTATCTCGTGATTAGAAGTAGACTAGAAGAACCCCGCTACAATGTAGCGGTTTGGTTCTCCACCCGTCTAAATCTCCCTCCTCTTCATCCTGCCAGCTAACCGCCTTCCCCCTGCCCCTAAACCCCCCCCCCACTCCAACTCCCTCCCCCCAAATGCTCAGATTCATCTGAAATATCGAGAAAAGTGGTTTTTAGCCATTTTTAGAAAATGCATATTTTGCATAATTATAATTATTTGAATTTTCTGCTATTTTTCTGGTCCTCTCTGGAACAATACATACCACCTCCAAAAAAAATGAGGATCATAAGTGCATTTTTGCAAAAATGCATATATTTTGCATAATACCAAAACATTTCTAAGACCCAGAAAATTTTTATATATAGGTGAAAAAATCAAAGATGCTCAGAATCATCTGAAATGCCGAGAAACGTGGTTTTTAGCCATTTTTAGAAAAATGCATATTTTGCATATTTATGCATAATTAATTATGCATACTTTTAATGTTCTGCTATTTTTATAGGTGCCCCCGATCCTCCCCAATGACCTCCAAAAAGAATCAAGGGCCCCGGTGCTTTAGTTTGGCCGTTTATAGACTCTCACACAGACACACACCACACACCACACACACGTTGTGATAATACGGGACTAGATCGTGACAATAGACAAATCCCCCCCCCCCCCCCCCCCCCCCCCCATTGGACCGTTAGCGATCACGTGTTTTTGAATCGTTGTATGTGGCTCCTCTCCCTTCCCCATCGGACGTTGTGCGCGTGATGTGCGTGAGGAGGCAGTAAGCTGGTCTGTCCTTTCCTCGAGGAGCTTGATTGGCAGCTGGTGGCTGCTCGTGGCGTGAAACAGGCTTGAGCTGTCTCATGAAGAACTTCCCTGACTCGCCGGGCTCTATAATCATTTCTGCATGTTTGAAATAACGGTGAACATTCCCACATGTTTTAATCATGTGTCAGTACGGTACAACTGTACCGACACAATAGACTTTATGAAACCAACATAATAACTGGGGAACAACATGAACATACTAACCGCCTTACATTTACATTCACATTTAGGTGGCACCGTGGCGCAGTGCTTAGTGCAGTGCTTAGCGTGGGTTCGAGCCCCGGGGTAGTGCCACCTTGGGGGTGGTCCCGGGTCGTCCTCTGTGTGGAGTTTGCGTGTCCTCCCACAGTCCAACGATACGTAGGTCAGGTGACTCGGCCCTACTACATGGCCCCTAGCTGTGTGTGTGTGTGTGTGTGTGTGTGTGTGTGTGTGTGTGTGTGTGTGATGGTCTGGCGTCCTGTCAGGGCGTCTCCCCGCCTGCCGCCCAGTGGCTGCTGGGATAGGCTGCAGCAGCCCCGGGATTCGGTAGGTAGTAACGCTTAACTAGAGCGTCGTGTGTGCGGTTATAACGTCTCACCGACTATTTGACATCCCAGCTGTGTGTTTGCTTAAGTACACGGATCACTCCGCTTAAAGCAGACGCTGGGATCATTACGCGGATAGCAAAGAAATAGCGCCGTCTTAAACTTGTCATGATAGCCCCTATAACGCGCGCGCGCGCGCGCGCACGTTATGACAGCACGGGTCCTCGGTTAGAGTCCTTTACAATTCAAATGTGCTCGACCCAGCACGTGCAACGAGTTTGCAAATGAAGCCCTTATCGCCCTGAACGCACGTGCATGAACTCCGTGAAAGCCTTGCTCCAGCAGCGAGGAGACTGCTTCAGTCCATAGATTGATTTCTTCAGTTTACACACCAGATGTTCCTGCCCTGGTTTGATGTATCCCTCTGGTTGCTCCATGTAGATTTCTTCTTCCAGGTGTCCATTAAGGAGTGCAGTTACTACGTCCATCTGGTGCACATGTAGATTGTTCTAGATGGCAAAGGACGGTATTGTACGAATTGAGCTGAATCGTACCACGGGTGAAAAAGTTTCATCATAGTCAGCACCATACAACTGTGAGTAGCCCTTGGCAACAAGTCTGCACTTGTATCTCTCCACTCGTCCATCACTATGATGCTTGACTGTGAACACCCATCATGATCCTATGGCCTTTCTATCCCTTGGTAAATCCACTAAGTCCCACGTCTAATTTTCCAGCAGCGACTCATATTCCAAGTCAGCTGCCTCCTGCCATTCCTTTGCATTAGTACTCATCATTGCTTCTTTCAGTGTGCTTGACTCTATGACACGACACACATTGGCATGATCAACAGTCACTATATCAGCAAACTCATCATATCCATATCTCCTTGGAGCCCTTCTGATTCTGCCGCCTTCTCTAGCAGCTTCATCGACAGTGATCATCTGGTGCTCCACTCTCATCTGTGTTCATGGTTACCTCGTTCTCCGAGCAGGTCACTTCCACTTCCTGTTTCCAGTTGAAGTCTGATTCATTAAAGATGACATCACGACGAATTAGAATCCTCCTTTTCTCTTCATCAAACAGGCGATAGCCTTTGGCATTGTTTGCATATCCCATGAAACGAAGCTTCACAGCCTTCTTGTCCAGTTTTCTTCTCTCTATGTCTGGGATATGTGCACAAGCAACACAGCCAAACACTCTCATGTGACTTATGTCCGGCTTTTTGCCACACCATCTCTCGTAGGGTGTCTCTTGCTTCAGGACAGATGTGGGCAGCCTGTTCTCTATGTAAGCTGTGGTTGCTACAGCCTCTGCCCAGTACATCTTTGGCAACTTAGCATGAAACAGCATACTTCCACCTGCTTTAATTAATGTCCTATTTTTTTCTTTCTGCAACACCACTTTGCTGTGGTGAGTGAGGTACAGTCATCTCATGGTGGATACCTCGAGCCTTCAAATATTCTTGAAACTCCTTTGATGTGTACTCACCACCATTGTTCTCAGTCTCGTGACGTCCTGCCCACACTCATTGGAAAATGTTTTCTCAAATTCCTTGAATTTGCTAAGGACTTCACTCTTCTGTTTCAGAAAGTATACCTTGCAGCATCTAGAGTAATCATCGATAAAAGTCACAAAATATTTTGCTCCACCTATAGATTCAGTCTGCATGGGATCACAGACGTCACTATGGATCAGCTGCAACTTGCAGTTGGAACAGATTTCTCCACCTGGCTTGTATGGCTTTCTAGACAGCTTGCCTTCCACACATCCTTCACAGAAAGGAACCTCTTTCTCTGCAGAGAAGTCCACTCCGTTCACCAGATCTTTTAGTTCCTTCAGCTTGGTGGTGTGACCCAGGCGCTGGTGCCACAGGCTGGCTGCTACTGATGCACTTGATGCACTATGACAGACAGATGAACTTCCTTCGACGTCCAGCTGATACAGCCCGTCAGATCTTTGTGTTCCCATTCCTTGAAGAGTTCCATCTTTCCCATGTATGTAGCAGCGAGACTTCTTAAACTGCACCGTATTTCCTATTCTGGCAGCAGCTCCCACTGAGAATAGATTCCCAGATAGCTTTGGAACATACAGCACGTCATACATTGTGACATTTTTTACATCACCTACTTTGAAAGTCATTCTCATTTTGACATTGCCAAGTCCTAGGGCGTCAACCACCCTGCCGTCACCGAGTTTCACAAACTGTGCTTTTGGGAATTGCTGGTAGTCTTGAAGAATTTCTTTATCACATGTCGTGTGCTTTGATGCTCCCGAATCAATCAACCATTCGACCTGTTGTGGCCTCTCAGTCGGGTTTGTCTCCTTAGCGACAAAGGTGCTTTCAGGCGAATCTTCTGCATCTTCACACATCATGCTTTTGGCCTTGTGGGTTTTCTTTTTCTTTTTCTCACTTGGACAGTTGCGCTTTATATGTCCTTCTCTCCCACATTTGTAACATCTCCACGTGCTTAGGCTTTCAGCTCCCACTGCCTTGGAGTTAGCCTGCATATCTCCACGAAATTGTGATGGCATGGCTGATGCACCACCTGACGTAGCACCACTGGAGTTATCATTAGCATTCACTCGCTTTTGCTCTCCATTTATTAATGCTTGCTGAACAAACTGCAGTGTCAAATTGTCAATCTTTGTTTGTAGCGCAGTGACAATTGTAGCACAGCTTGGTGGCAAACTACCCAGGAGTGTTATAATTTGGTCTTCCTCTTCAATCACAGAACCTATTGCTCCTAGCTGATCAGTCAGTTCCTTCATTCGTTTTAAATGTTCATTTAGACGTTCTCCTTCCTTCATTTCACATCTGAAATATTTTTTTCTTCAGGAACAGTTTATTTGCCAAAGTGTCTCTCTCAAAATGTCCTTTCAGCGTGTTCCAAGCCTCTTTTGGAGTCTGGCAGCTTGTTATCAGGTACAGGTGGGGTGTACTTACCTTCAGCACTAACACAGAGGACGCCTTCTCTCTCCGTGTCGTGAATTCAGCTTGTGCGTGTGCATTAGCATCTGCGGCTAGGATATCCGCCTCCATTAGCAGGCCCCATAGCCCTTTCTCCTTCAGCAAGTGTTCCATCTGACATTTCCACGTTGCCCAGTTCTCTGGTCCGCTCAGCTTGTCAATAAACAGCTTATCTTCCATTGTGAATTCCACAGCACCGTTTATCTCACACAAAACCCCGTGTAAAGCAGCCTTTTAGCGACACTCTGCGCCCATAACCTATTTCTTTTTCACGCGTTTATTCACAAAGCTCAAACCGGAACTACAAGCAGACACAAACCGGAACTACAAGCAGACACTAGAGGACAGTACAGCGCATTAGCGACACCCAATGTCAAATTACTGTATTACAACATATATATATATATATATATATATATATAATGATAATGGCAATACTTGCCACTGAGTGTGAACTGACCAAACAGATGGACTTTAAAGACATTATAAAGGACTTTGAGTCCAGTAAGACAAGGAAGATGGCTGGATAAGAGGCAAAGACGAAGCCATAAGGTAAGAAACTGCATGTGTGGTGTAAGTGTAGCAGATCTTTGTTGACCTTGGTGTGTTTAAGTGTGTCAGAGTTCTATGATGGTGTGTGTGCTTGTATTTGTATTTGTGTGAGCACCTTTGCCTATGCAGTCCCCGTTACTGAGTAAATCTCTTTCAGTTTACTTGTAGGAGAGCGAGAGAGCGCCCACATACATTCACTGGACCTGTTCAGGGGCCGAGCCATTTCTGTGGGCAGGCCTGTACCTATCCACTCGTGCCCCTTCTTGTACCCAGAATTCCCCGGGCATTACCCAGCTCACAATCTAGTGAATGAGTTTTCTCCAGAGGAACCAGTTTAAGGGTGATTCTTCAGTTAAGGGCGGTTTTCTGTCCCCGGGGTAGATTTTCAAGAAATTAAATTTTTTAAATCAATTATTGTCTTTTTTTTTAGAGTTAGGTTTTGTTAGCTATGAAAGAAAGAAAAAAGATTTGTGTCTCAATTGTGACATTTTAATGCTTTTTCAGTCTGTTGAAAAGTCAAATGTGCCAGAATTTCACTGTTTGGGGCTTGAGGTTGGAAGGAGATGTGCGGTTTTTTTTTCCCTTTCCAAAACCAAAATCAAACCCTGAGAAGTAGACTGTGGGTAAGGGTATTATAGCGAATTCGGTGGACAACGCAACCACAGAACCTGCCGCGGCTGGGAAGCGAACCCATATCGCCCGCACCGCAGGAGGCGTCGCTAACCGCTCCACTAAAGGGTCAGACCCGCCAGCCAGCGGCCAGCGTGTCCACTTCTCCATGCACGTTACACTACGTTGGACGTCCTCAAATCCAGTGGGACCCCGCAAAGATCAACAAGCACAGCTTTGTCTGCTCCAAGGGAAGTAATTACTCTTATTAACCGTAAAATAACGTTATGGTGTTGTTAGCAGACGTTAGCTTGTTAACCTAAATCGCGGTAAGGTACGCTGCTAACGTTAGGGCCTATGGCCTAGTAGCTATCCGTGGCGCTAGCCAGCTTAGCCAGCTAAGCTAACGTGGCTACGGTCTGGATATACAGCTCCGGGTTGCAACGTTGGTAAAGTTAGCCTAAATGTTAGCTTTGTTATTCGTGAGCCAGCCAGCTTGCTAACGTTAAGGAGTTACAGTCAGGCCCTAGCCAACCAAGTGGGTAACGTTACCTCGATGTCAAAATGTAATACTGTTTTTTCATTACTATTGTAAACTACTAATAAGATACGTTAGCCCCTAGTTAACGGCTCTGCCCCTTTAGCCGAGCGGTTAGTGATGCCGCCTTGTGGTGCAGTACACCCCGTATCGGATCCCGCACCGGGCAAGAAAATAACCGATTATACTATTTCAGCACTTTGTCAATGGGAATTTCACTCATTTGAAATCAAAACTCTTTCTAGCGCTTTTACTTGAGCACTAGTTTTGCTCTTAGATGCTTGTTTAGAGAGAAGATGCGCTTATGACCTCTGATGACTAGTAGTTCTCCTTGTTTCCTACGTTAAATGCACTTATTGTAAGTTGCTTTGGATAAAAGCGTCGGCAAAATGACTGTAATGTCATGTAATGGGAAGCCCAGTCCCGAGTACCCAAATCCAGCTTCTGCTGTTCCTGATGGTAGAGGACATTGCTGCAGTCAGATGTCGACCACCTCCAACTAAAAGGTAAGTTATATAAGTCAAATTACAACTAAGTTGTAGAAAGACTTAATAGCTATTACATAAATGTCGTCTGCATGTATTGTATGTTTCAATATAGGAAGAAATTGACAATGGATACATGAAATGGTAATACATGAATGCATCAGTTTGTGATTCAGTATGCAACAAGCTCAAGCTTAATTAACTAACAATAACAAAACATGTCATAAGTGAATTCCCAAAACTCATTTTGTGTCTTAGACTAAACAATGACTTTCATTAATGAAATGTCCAACACAACATCAAAGCAAAATCAAATAATTGAATTGATAACACCACCTTTCATATTTACAGAGTCAGGTGTGATCTACAAGGTGTTTCCACAGACGACACAGGAGAGACGGCAACAGAATCATTAGTGGAGGATACCGCTACAGAGGAGAGATCTCTGTCTCTCACACAAGTCAAATTACTGTAATGAATTAGCATTTTAGCATTTTTTTTTAGCCTTATTCATTGTTTACTTTGCAGTGTTGAACCGCTGAAATCTTGTATTATATTGTGAATGGTTTTCTATGTTAATAAGCTGCGGCTGCCCACAAATGATAATAAATGAATCTTAATCTTTATCAACTTTTTCTCAAGTGCTTTACCTGGTAGCTCAAGCCACTTCCAAGAGGGTACTTCTCCTGACCTACTTCTGCATCTTTTGGGGGCTTGTTTGCTCTGTAGCTCATAGGTGTCCCTGCCAATCCTCTCAATAACTCGAAATCCTCATCTGTAACTTCAGACAAGGCCCTGCAAGATACAAAAATCATATATCTGTCTACTTGTGTCATCAGATCCAGAGTACAAACGCCACAGTAAGTTACATGGTTTATCACATTTTTGTAGAGTAAGCAAGCATTTGGGTGATAAAAATTATCACAGGTGGTCACTAATGAAAACACAGCCGTGTAACATGTAATCAGGGGACAGCCTTCTGGAAATGCAGGGGCAGGAATACAGTTAGTCTGATGATATTTCTATCTTTATTTCTAAAGCCCAAATGAAAACCAGCTCACCTGTCATTGCTGTCGTGACAGAAGATGGGTCTCTGTTTTCGGTTCGTCTTGGCCTTTGCCACCACAACAGGCAACAGCTGTTGTGGGCTGTGGTGTTATTTTTACACCCCTTGGCTTATGCCACTGTTGTGGCAAGCTTGTGGAGGACTGGGCTGACACACTGCTGATATTGTGTGCTTTACAGAGGTGCAGGTTATGGATAAGTCCGATGAGATGGGCGTAGAAACCTGTGGAGCTAACCAGAGTAATGTCGTTACCTCACACTATAGACTACTATTGTTATGTTAGTTATCTAATTCTAGCTAACTGACTAATTAATGTAATGTTATATAGGCCTACTGCTTTTGCTTCTTAATGATTGTAATAGTGAGTTGAGACCTACCCAGCTTTACAGGAACAGTGTTGTTCACTTAATGTCGTTGTCCTCTGTCTCAATGCCAGGTGATGCGGTGGTTCACTTTTACTCTTTGATCTGTAGGCTTTAGCTTCTATCTTTTTTTTAATGCCATTTGGTGCTTAGTAAGTTTTATATCCTGAATATATCCTTCAAATGCATATTGTAGACCCTTCTGTCTGAAATCGCTTTTTTGTTTTTTCAAAAATTTTGACAATATTTCTCCAGGGAGTGCAGTTAGCGACAGTGGGAGCACCATGCTGGCTCTGAAAGCCAAACAGACTTAGCAACAGTAACTAAGGGGGGCGGGCCTTAGCGAAGGGTGAATTGTTAGACTTTGTGTTGAACGTAATTGTTTTTGCTGTTGCTTTTTCCGTTTGTTTAAATACATCCATGGTTTCAAGTCCCAAGTAAGTTCCGTAGTAGTCCTATTATCCATGACGCCCACTAGCATAGCATTCATGAACACGCAGTGCCGGATCTTGACCATGGTTTGCTCATTCGCATAGCCTAGAGGCATGATGGGAGTAAGACTACTTTTGAAACTCTCCTGAAATTTTATTCACAATAGTATATAATACAGAATCAACCCAGCCACTGAGGATGCACAAGCCAGTGCATTCTTAGTGGCAGTCCCAAGCCCGGACAAATGGGGAGGGTTGCGTCAGGAAGGGCATCCAACGTAAAATCTTTGTCAAATCAAATATGCGGATCATAAATAAGATTTCCATACTGGATCGGTCGAGGCCCGGGTTACCAACGACCGCCACCGGTACTGTTAACCAGCAGGGTGCCGGTTGAAACTATGCTACTGTTGGGCGAAGGAGAAGGAGAGGGGGGAAGGCATTTCCAGAGGCAGCTAGAGAGGAGGAACGGTAGGCGTGTGGAGGTGAGAGTCGGAACTTTGAATGTTGGCACTATGACTAGCAAAGGGAGAGAGCTGGCTGACATGATGGAAAGAAGAAAGGTAGGCATACTGTGTGTGCAAGAGACCAGGTGGAAGGGGCGTAAGGCCAGGAGAATCGGAGGTGTGTTCAAACTCTTCTACCATGGTACGAATGGGAGGAGAAATGGGGTAGGGGTAATTCTGAAGGAAGAGTATGTCAAGAGTGTGCTGGAGGTGAAGAGAGTGTCAGACAGAGTGATGAGTATGAAGCTGGAAATCGAAGGTGTATTGCCGAATGTTATCAGCGCATATGCCCCGCAAGTTGGGTGTGAGATGGATAAAAAAGAAGAATTCTGGAGTGAGATTGGAGCGGACTTCAATGGACATGTTGGTGAAGAGAACAGAGGTGATGGGGAGGTGATGGGAAGGTATGGAGTCAAGGAGAGAAACGTGGAAGGACAGATGGTGGTCGATTTTGCGAAAAGGATGGAAATGGCTGTGGTGAATACATATTTCAAGAAGAGGGAGGAACACAGGATGACGTACAAGAGTGGAGGAAAGTGCACACAGGTGGACTATATCTTATGTAGAAGGCACCATCTAAAAGGGATTGGAGACTGCAAGGTGGTGACAGGGGAGAACATAGCTAGGCAGCATCGGATGGTGGTCTGTAGGATGACTTTGGAGACCAAGATGAGGAAGCGAGTGAAGGCACAGCCGAAGATCAGATGGTGGAAGTTGAAGAAGGAAGACTGTTGTGTGGAGTTTAGGCAGGAGTTAAGACAGGCACTGGGTGGTAGTGAAGAGTTGCCAGATGGCTGGGCAACCACTGCAGAAATAGTGAGGGAGACAGCTAGGAAGGTACTTGGTGTGTCATCAGGACAGAGGAAGGAAGACAAGGAGACTTGGTGGTGGAATGAGGAAGTACAGCAAAGTATACAGAGGAAAGGGTTGGCAAAGAAGAAGTGGGATAGTCAGAGAGATAAAGAAAGTAGACAGGAGTACAAGGAGATGCAGCGTAAAGCAAAGAGAGAGGTGACAAAGGCAAAGGAAAAGGTGCATGGTGAATTGTATGACAGGTTAGACACTAAGGAAGGAGAAAAGGACTTGTACTGATTGGCTAGACAGAGGGACCGAGCTGCAAAGGATGTGCAGCAAGTTAGGGCGATCAAGGATAGACATGGAAATGTGCCGACAAGCGAGGAGAGTGTGCTAAGAAGGTGGAAGGAGTACTTTGAGGGCTTAATGAATGAAGAAAATGAGAGAGAGAGAAGGTTGGATGATGTAGGGATAGCGAATCAGGAAGTTCAGTGGATTAACAAGGAGGCAGTGAGGGCAGCTATGAAGAGGATGAAGATTGGAAAGGCAGTTGGTCCTGATGACATACCTGTGGAGGCATGGAGATGTTTAGGAGAGATGGCAGTATAGTTTTTAACTAGATTGTTTAACACAATCTTTGAAAGTGAGAGGATGCCTGAGGAGTGGAGAGGAAGCATACTGGTACCGATTTTCAAGAACAAGGGCGATGTGCAGAACTGTAGCAACTACAGAGGTAGAAGTTGATCAGCCACAGCATGAAGATTTGGGAAAGAGTAATAGAAGCTAGGTTAAGAGGAGAGTTGATGATCAGCAAGCAGCAGTATGATTTCGTGCCATGAAAGTGCACCACAGATGTGATATTTGCTTTGAGAATGTTGATTGAGGAGTATAGAGAAGGCCAGAAAGAGTTGCATTGTGTCGTTGTAGATTTAGAGAGAGCATACGATAGGGTGCCGAGAGAGGAGGTGTGGTATTGTATGAGGAAGTCAGGAGTTGCAGAGAAGTATGTAGGATTGGTGCAGGATATGTATGAGGGAAGTGTGACAATGGTGAGGTGTGTGGTTGGAAAGACAGATGGGTTCAATGTGGAGGTGGGATTACATCAAGGATCGGCTCTGAGCCCTTTCTTGTTTGCAATGGTGATGGACAGGTTGACGGACAAGATCAGGCAGGAGTGTCCATGGACGATGATGTTCGCAGATGACATTGTGATCTGTAGCAAGAATAGGGTGCAGGTTGAGGAGAGCCTGGAGAGGTGGAGGTATGCACTGGAGAGAAGAGGAATGAAAGTCAGTAGGAGCAAGACGGAATACCTATGCGTGAATGAGAGGGAGGACAGTGGAATGGTCAGGATGCAAGGAGTGGAGGTGACGAAGGCATATGAGATTAAATACTTGGGGTCAACTGTCCAAAGTAACGGGGAGTGTAGTAGAGAGGTGAAGAAGAGAGTGCAGGCAGGGTGGAGTGGGTGGAGAAGAGTGTCAGGAGTGATTTGTGACAGAAGGGTACCAGCAAGAGTTAAAGGGAAGGTTTACAAGATGGTTGTGAGACCAGCTATGTTATATGGTTTGGAGACAGTGGCACTGACGAAAAGACAGGAGGCGGAGCTGGAGGTGGCAGAGTTGAAGATGATAAGATTTTCACTGGGAGTAAAGAAGAAGGACAGGATTAGGAACGAGTATATTAGAGGGACCGCTCAAGTTGGACGGTTTGGAGACAAAGCTAGAGAGGCAAGATTGAGATGGCTTGTACATGTGTGGAGGAGAGATGCTGGGTATATTGGGAGAAGGATACTGAATATGGAGCTTCCAGGAAAGAGGAAAAGAAGAAGGCCAAAGAGGAGGTTTGTGGATGTGGTGAGGGAAGACATGTAGGTGGCTGGTGTGACAGAGGAAGACGCAGAAGAGAGGAAGAAATGGAAACGGATGATCCGCTGTGGCGACCCCTAACGGGAGCAGCCAAAAGTAGTAATAGTAGTCTTGTTATGCTTTTCAGTCACATGTAATAGTTACCTATTCTAATAATAACAGTAGCCTAGTGACATTTAAGGGTAGACAGGAATTTCAGCCATCTCAGCATCGACCGCTGAGAACCTATAGTGTGGCTCCCTCAGTAACAGACATGAGGCACGAGGTCTTGGTTAAAAAACGGGGCTTTGCTCTTGGACAGATCAACCCATGAGAACTGGGTTGGAAGAGAAAATAAAATAAAATAAATAAAAATACAAGGAACGAAATGCATGTATGTGTCTTGTTTTCACAATTCTGAATTTCCTATAGTAGCTATACAACAGGTTGCATGTTAGCTAGCTAGCACATACATAACATTGCTCTCCCTCAACTTTCTTGCTCTAACAGACCTGGATCATGTCAGAAAACACTACCACACCCACAGCTCTGTCTGATGTCTACTCTTTTTCTCACACTCCCAGAGCTGGGAGGCGGGGTGGTGGTACTGGCCTGCTAATCTCCCTGAAATGGAAATACTCTCTTGTTTCCATTCCACAGTTTTCTCCGCCCGCTTTGGAATTTCATGCTGTTACTGTCTCTTATCCAGTCAAACTCACCATCGTGGTTGTGTACTGCCCACCAGGCCCCCTTGGTGAATTTCTGGAGGAGCTTGACACACTTGTCTCGCACTTCCCTGTTGATGATTCTGCACTTATCCTTCTCGGTGACTTCAACATCCACACTAACAAGCTAGATCCTCTTCTCTCTTTCCTCTCCTCTTTTGACCTCCACCTCTCACCCACTCCTCCTACCCACAAGGCCAGCAACCAGCTGGACCTTATCTTTACTAGACACTGTCCTATTTTCAATCTTTCTGTTACTCCTCTCCAGCTCTCTGACCACTATATCATGTCCTACTCTCTCTCCCCCCCTCCTTCACCCCCTTCAGCCCCTTCCCCTATCCACATGGTTTCCACCCGTAGACACCTCCGCTCTCTATCCGCCACTGATCTTTCTTCCTCTGTTACCTCTATCCTCCCTACACCTGCGTCTTTCTCTCTCTTACCCCCTGACACTGCTACTAATCTTCTCTCTATCCTCTTCTCTTTCCTGGACAATCTCTGTCCCCTCACCCCAAGGCCTGCACGCCAAACTCCACCTGCCCCTTGGCTGACCGTCTCAGTACGTACTGACAGACGGAGCCTGAGAGTGGCAGAGCGCAAATTGAGAAAAGGCAAACTCCCAGATGACCTTCTCAACTTTCAATCTCTCCTTTCAACTTACTCCTCCTCCCTTTCTGCTGCTAAGGCTGCCTTCTATCGCTCTAAAATCCTATCCTCTGCCTCTAATCCTAAGAAATTCTTTGAAACCTTCTCTACACTTCTTCAACCGCCACCTCCTCCTCCTACTTCCTCCCTTTTCCCTGATGACTTCACTAACTTCTTTGACAAGAAGGTAAACGACATCAGATCCTCCTTTTCCTCCTCGCAGACTGACTGCAGGCATTCCACAGGGTTCGGTTCTGGGTCCTCTCCTTTTCTCCCTGTACACGACATCCCTGGGTTCTGTTATTCGCACGCATGGCTTCTCTTACCATTGTTATGCCGATGACACCCAGCTGATCTTGTCCTTTCCTCCCTCTGACACACAAGTAGAGAGACGCATTGCTGCGTGCTTGACTGACATCTCGGAGGTTGCCCGCACCGAGACCTGGCCATCACCATTGACAACACCGTGGTGACGCCAACTCAGACTGTGAGGAATCTGGGTGTGATCCTGGTCGACCAACTCTCGTTTGCTGAAAACGTTGCATCGGTTGCTCGCTCCTGCAGATTTCTCCTCTATAACATCAGGAGGATTCGCCCATTCCTCATCGACAAGATGGCACAGGTGCTCATCCAGGCTCTGGTCATCTCCCGGCTGGACTACGGCAACTCCCTCCTTGCCGGCGCCCCGGCATCGGCCTTCGGACCTCTGGAGCTTGTTCAGAAAGCTGCAGCTCGTCTAGTGTTCAACCATCCTAAGTTCTCCCACACAACTCCCCTTCTCATGTCCCTACACTGGCTCCCAGTAGCTGCTCGCATCCAGTTTAAGACTCTTGTACTAGCCTACAGGGCAGTGAAAGGAACAGCTCCTTCCTATCTCCAGGCCATGGTCAAGCCCTACACCCCCGCCCGACCACTTAGTTCTGCTGCCTCAGGACGCCTGGTTGCCCCGTCGCTCAGAGGCCCCTGCTGCCAAGCGACCCGGTCACGGCTCTTTTCTGTCCTGGCCCCACAGTGGTGGAATGAACTCCCCACTGATGTCAGGACAGCACAGTCACTGCCCATCTTTCGGCGCAGGTTGAAAACTCACCTCTTCAAGAACCACTACCCTGTTACTTGTTCTTAGCACTTATTGTATTCACTCATTAAAAAAAAAAATCTCATTCTTGCACTTTTACTTTAGCACTTGTTTTGCTCTTAGATGCTTGTTTAGATGCACTTATGACCTCTGATGACTAGTAGTTCTCCTGATTTCCTACGTTAAATGCACTTATTGTATGTCGCTTTGGATAAAAGCATCAGCTAAATGAATGTAATGTAATGTAATGTAGTAACCGGAGAAATTAGCTTGACTCAAACATACCTTGTAGGCTGATTGTTAGTACAGGGGCTAAAATCGTCTTCCTTCCTTCTGGTTTGTAGCTGTCCTCCTTCCTTTAGGCTTCTACACACTGCACACATGTTCTTATGCTTAATATTTAAGCCTTTATCTTTCTTTCTTTAAGCTATTTTTTGTTGCTTCTTGGCACCTTTAGGAAAGGTGTATCTAATCAATTGCGTGAGGAACGCTGACGCAGCAGATTAGTTCTGCCTCTTGGACATTAAAGGTAGGAACCAAAAATTAAAGGAACATGCCACACTAAAACGTAACTGGTAATGTGAGGCAGTTACATATAGGATCCTGTTTTGTTTAATATATGAGTGTGACTCCTGTGTGCATTTTAACATCAGGTAAAAAGGGGTTACACAGTCAGAACAATAACAGCAGTAATTGTAGCCTGTGTACAGCAGTTGTATGCATATTTACAATTGTAAATTTGTATTACACAAAAATTTTATTGCTCAATAATCCAGGTAAGGAAATACCAAAGAGTTTGGTCAGTTTATCTGGACACGTTTATTGGGAGAAACACTTTATCAGTCATGTAAATGACTTCTCCAATCTCAAATGACTGCAGATATCCACACCTTTATAAACAATACAGTTGTATAACGGCCTAACCAACGATCATTTTCAAATGCAAATTGCCGTGACCTTTAACTAGAGTTACAACGGCCATGTGTGCTAGTCACAGAGGATTGGGGAATATTTACAATCACAGAATTGTAAGATGGTGACAGATGTACTGTTCGCCCACCCCCCGGTTCAGGGAGGGTCGTTCCCTCTTCTCATAGATGGCCTCTTTGACTCCCCGTTCAAACCAGCATTCCTCCCTATCAAGGATGTGCACATCCTCATCCTTGAAAGAGTGGCCTCCGGCCTGTGGATGTATGTAGACCGCAGAGTTCTGGCCTGATGTGGTAGCTGTAATGTCCGTAGACGCCTTGTCTTACTGACATAAGAATAATTCAAGAATGAGCCGACTTCGTAGGTTCTTAACTGTGTAGCTTTTACTAGCGTTCGTTCAACATACAACCTTCATCACATGCGCGTCTAACTTCCTGTATACGTCACACGCACTGCACGTACACCCGTGAGTAGGTTAAGTTAAACACGTGACAGGACCTTCAAAATAATAACATCTTTCATTCATTACAGTAGCTCTTCTGTGTTTATTTCATTTAACAGCAAGCTAAATGTTTGTTTCAATGATACAGATATAACATTTAACTTAAATGCATTATTTGTCAGGAAATATTTATTTAACAGAACAGATTTAAGATATGAGCCAAATATATATTTTCTATTCAAATATTTAATTACATGTCTTATATGTACATATGTTATATGTTTAGTTAGATATTTTATTTCATATATATATATATATATCTTTTTTCCAGAAACTGTCAATGGTGTTGATAAAAGTGCTGAACAAATGAGGAGCGGAATATCAATATAACTGTAGGGGGGAAAAACGTTTAATACTTGGCAGCTAATGAGTGTGTGATGCATGAAACAAGCTTGTACTGCTATGTATGAAACTTTTTTTCCCCTACACACACACAAACAAACATATATATATATATATATATATATATATATACGTATATATATACACTACCGTTCAAAAGTTTGGGATCACCCAAACAATTTTGTGTTTTCCATGAAAAGTCACACTTATTCACCACCATATGTTGTGAAATGAATAGAAAATAGAGTCAAGACATTGACAAGGTTAGAAATAATGATTTGTATTTGAAATAATATTTTTTTTACATCAAACTTTGCTTTCGTCAAAGAATCCTCCATTTGCAGCAATTACAGCATTGCAGACCTTTGGCATTCTAGCTGTTAATTTGTTGAGGTAATCTGGAGAAATTGCACCCCACGCTTCCAGAAGCAGCTCCCACAAGTTGGATTGGTTGGATGGGCACTTCTTTGAGCAGATTGAGTTTCTGGAGCATCACATTTGTGGGGTCAATTAAACGCTCAAAATGGCCAGAAAAAGAGAACTTTCATCTGAAACTCGACAGTCTATTCTTGTTCTTAGAAATGAAGGCTATTCCATGCGAGAAATTGCTAAGAAATTGAAGATTTCCTACACCGGTGTGTACTACTCCCTTCAGAGGACAGCACAAACAGGCTCTAACAGGTACTATTTAATGAAGATGCCAGTTGGGGACCTGTGAGGCGTCTGTTTCTCAAACTAGAGACTCTAATGTACTTATCTTCTTGCTCAGTTGTGCAACGCGGCCTCCCACTTCTTTTTCTACTCTGGTTAGAGCCTGTTTGTGCTGTCCTCTGAAGGGAGTAGTACACACCGGTGTAGGAAATCTTCAATTTCTTAGCAATTTCTCGCATGGAATAGCCTTCATTTCTAAGAACAAGAATAGACTGTCGAGTTTCAGATGAAAGTTCTCTTTTTCTGGCCATTTTGAGCATTTAATTGACCCCACAAATGTGATGCTCCAGAAACTCAATCTGCTCAAAGGAAGGTCAGTTTTGTAGCTTCTGTAACGAGCTAAACTGTTTTCAGATGTGTGAACATGATTGCACAAGGGTTTTCTAATCATCAGTTAGCCTTCTGAGCCAATGAGCAAACACATTGTACCATTAGAACACTGGAGTGATAGTTGCTTGAAATGGGCCTCTATACACCTATGTAGATATTGCACCAAAAACCAGACATTTGCAGCTAGAATAGTCATTTACCACATTAGCAATGTATAGAGTGTATTTCTTTAAAGTTAAGACTAGTTTAAAGTTATCTTCATTGAAAAGTACAGTGCTTTTCCTTCAAAAATATGGACATTTCAATGTGACCCCAAACTTTTGAACGGTAGTGTATATATCCATCCATCCATCATCCAAACCACTTATCTTGCTCTCAGGGTCATGGGGATGCTGGGGCCTATCCCAGCAGTCATTGGGCGGCAGGCATGGAGACACCCTGGAAATCCACTGATAAACCTCTACAGAGCTATAGTTGGATCCTTTCCTATCTCAAAATTGCGAGGTCAAGTTAAGGTAATTTTATTTGTATAGCCCAATATCACCAATTACAAATATGCCTCAGTGGGCTTTACAGCAACACAACATCCTGTCCTGAGACCCTCTCATCGGATAAGGAACAACTCCCTACAAAAAACACTTTAACAGGGAGAAAAAACAGGAAGAAACCTCAGGGAGAGCACCAGAGGAGGGATCTCTCTCCCAAGACGGACAACGTACAATGAATGTTGTGTTAACACAATTTACACAATACAACATTGAAAGAGGATAACAGAATTATAATGGTATCATAAAATATATGAAGAATATGATGAGCAGGATGTCAGGCAGTGTCCAGACGCCACTGGAACAGCCCAGGACCCGAGCCACGTGACCACCATCACCATGTTAAAAAGAAAAAGAGTCACGCCTCTTAGTGAGAGAAGGATGTAAAATGAAAACAGGATACCAATTTATATGGATTTATAAGGTATATAAAAAGAAGACGTGATGAGGGGGATGCAAAGCAGTGTCCAGGTAGTGACCACCATCACCATGGAGACCTGGGAGGAGGACAGGCTGCACGTGCACACAAGGGAGACTCACATGACACCATTCACACACACAGAAGAGGAGAAAGGAGAGGACATCATTCAGAGAGAGAGAAAAGACATGTGAGGGAAGAGGACAGTTTGCAATAGTCAATAATCTATACGCTGTAATCTGGTCGGCAGAACAGTGGTTGGTAAATATATTGAGACAGAAACCGACCCGCCATCCAGTCCAGGTTGTGAAGCACTCAACTTAAAGGCAGCTAATTGTAAGCTAAGACAAAAAGATGAGTTTTAAGTCTGGATTTAAAGACTCAACAGACTCTGATTGTCTGATGGCAGCAGGCAGGTTACTCCACAAGAACGGGGCCCGGTAGGAAAAGGCCCTGCTGCCACCAGCTGACTTCTTTTTAACTTGGGGTACACACAGGAGCCCTGTATTTTGGGAGCGAAGAGCTCGGGATGGACTGTACGGTTTAAGGAGATCAGAAAGGTAAGATGGGGCCAGCCCATTTAGGATTTTATAAGTCAGCAGAAGCACCTTGTATTCTGATCTAACGTGGATAGGAAGCCAATGAAGGGAGGCAAGAATTGGTGTAATCTGGTAAAATTTCCTAGATTTAGTCTGGATTCTAGCAACGTAACGTTGTATGTTCAATGTAATGAAGATGGCCTGAGACGATACACACCTGAGAAAATTAGGTCTTCAGCCAAAGCTGTTTCCATCTGCTCTTACATGATGGAAGTAGAATATGTTTAAAACAGTTTGAGTTGTAGGTCAAAATAAACATCAAGGGGCTGAGACGTCATAACCTCTTTGCATTTCAGGAAATGTACACAACATATACAGGCGTCTGGAGCTATGGCGCTGCAGTGGGATGATGCTGAAATAATATAAAAACAAACGGTACAGCACCAGCATTGACTCGCCAGTTTGCCGCAACATGTGTGGAAACGTCCGTCCTCAGGAAACTCTTTTGTTTTTTTAAAAATGATGTCATGTGGGCGTCCGGGTGGCGTAGGGTCTATTCCATTGCATACCAACATGGGGATCGCCGGTTCGAATGCCCGTGTTACCTCCTACTTGGTCAGGCGTCCCTACAGACTCAACTGGCCGTGTCTGTGGGTGTGAAGCCGGGTGTGGGTATGTGTCATGGTCGCTGCACTAGCGCCTCCTCTGGTTGGTCAGGATGCCTGTGCAGGGGGAGGGGGAACTGGGGGGGGGTAGCGTGATCCTCCCATGCGCTACGTCCTCCTGTTGCAACTCTCTGTCAGGTGAAAAGAGGTGACTGGAGACTCCACGTGTATCGGAGGAGGCATGTGGTAGTCTGCAGCCCTCCCCGGTATCGGCAGAGGAGGTGGAGCAGCGACCGGGACGGCTCGGAAGAGTGGGGTGATTGGCCGGGTACAACTGGCGAGAAAAAAAAAGGGGGGGGTCCATCCATTATCAAAGCCGCTTATCCCAATCGGGGTCACGGGATGAGATACCCTGGACAGGCTGCCAGGCCATCACAGCCCCCCCCCCACACACACACACACACATACAAACCCAATTCCAATGAAGTTGGGATGTTGTGTAAAACGTGAATAAAAACACAATACAATGAATTTCAAATCCTTTTCCACCTATATTCAGTTGAATACACTACAAAGTCAAGATATTTAATGTTCAAACTGATAAACTTTATTGGTTTTTGCAAATATTCTCTCATTTTGAATTTGATGCCTGCAACCCGTTCCAAAGAAGCTGGGACAGGGGCATGTTCACCACTGTGTTACACCACCTTTCCTTTTAACAACACTCAATAAGCGTTTGGGAACTGAGGACACTACTTGTTGAAGCTTTGTAGGTGGAATTCTTTCCCGTTCTTGCTTGATGGACGACTTCAGTTGCTCAACAGTCCGGGGTCTCCGTTGTCGTATTTTGTGCTTCGTAATGCGCCACACATATTCAATGGGAGACAGGTCTGGACTGCAGACAGGTCTGGACTGCAGGCAGGCCAGTCCAGTACCCGCACTCTTTTACTACGAAGCCCCGCTGGTGTAACACGTGCAGAATGTGTCTTGGCATCGTCTTGCTGAAATAAGCAGGGACGTCCCTGAAAAAGACGTCGCTTGGATGGCAGCATATGTTGCTCCAAAACCTGTATGGACCTTTCAGCATTAATGGTGCCTTTACAGATGTGCAAGTTACCCATGATGCCATGGGCACAAACACACCCCCATACCATCACAGATGCTGGCTTTTGGACTTTGTGCTGAGAACAATCTGGATGGTCTTCTTCCTCTTTAGCTCGGAGGACACGACGTCCATGATTTCCAAAAACAATGTGAAATGTGGACTCGTCAGATCACAGCACACTTGTCCACTTTACGTCAGTCCATCTCAGATGAGCTCGGCCCAGAGAAGCCGGTGGTGTTTCTGGTTGGTGTTGATATCTGGCTTTGGCTTTGCATGGTAGAGTTTTAACTTGCACTTGTAGACGTAGCGACCAACTGTGTTAACTGACGATGGTTTTCCCCAAGTGTTCCTGAGCCCACCTGGTCATATCCTTTACAGAATGATGTCGGTTTTTAATGCAGTGCTGCCTGAGGGGTCGAAGGTCACGGGCTTTCAATGTTGGTTTTCGGCCTTGCCGCTTACGTGCAGAGATTTCTCCGGATTCTCTGAATCTTGTGATGATATTATGGACTGGAGATGATGAAATCCCTAAATTCCTTGCAGTTGTACGTTGAGAAACGTTGTTCTTAAACTGTTGGACTATTTGCTCACGCAGTTGTTCACAAAGTGGTGAACCTCGCACCATCCTTGCTTGTGAACGACTGAGCCTTTCGGGGAGGCTCCTTTTATACCCAATCATGACACTCACCTGTTTCCAGTCAACCTGTTCACCTGTGGAATGTTCCCAACAGGTGTTTTTTGAGCATTCCTCAACTTTCCCAGTCTTTTGTTGCCCCTGTCCAAGCTTTTTTGGAACGTGTTGCAGGCATCAAATTCAAAATGAGTGAATATTTGCAAAAAACAATAAAGTTTATCAGTTTGAACATTAACTATCTTGTCTTTGTAGTGTATTCAATTGAATATAGATCGAAAAGGATTTGCAAATCATTGTATTCTGTTTTTATCCACGTTTTACACAATGTCCCAACTTCATTGGAATTGGGGTTTTGTATATATTTTTTTCCTACACCTATATTGATATTCCACTCCTCATTTGTTGAGCACTTTTATAAGCACCATTGACGGAAAAAACAAACAAAAAGATATATATATACTATACAGTGCATCCGGGAAAGTATTCACACCCCTTCACTTTCCCCACATTTTGTTATGTTACAGCCTTATTCCAAAATGGATTAAATTCCTTTTTTTCTCATCAATCTACACACAATACCCCATGATGAAAAAGTGAAAAAGGTTTTGTTGAAATTTTTGCAAATTTATTAAAAATCAAAAACTGAAATATTGCATGTACATAAGTATTCACATCCTTTACTCAGTACTTGGTTGAGGCACCCTTGACAGCGATTACAGCCTCAAGTCTTCTTGGGTATGAAGCTACAAGCTTGGCACACCTATATTTGGGGTATTTCTCCCATTCTTCTCTGCAGATCCTCTCCAGCTCTGTAAGGTTAGATGGGGAGCGTCGCTGCACAGCTATTTTCAGGTCTTTCCAGAGATGTTCAATGGGGTTCAAGTCTGGGCTCTGGCTGGGCCACTCAGGGACATTCACAGACTTGTCCCGAAGCCACTCCTTCATTGTCTTGGCTGTGTGCTTAGGGTCATTGTCGTGTTGAAAGGTAAACCTTTGCCCCAGTCTGAGGTCCTGAGCGCTCTGGAGCAGGTTTTCATCAAGGATCTCTCTGTACTTTGCTCCATTCATCTTTCCCTCGATCCTGACTAGTCTCCCAGTTCCTGCCGCCGAAGAACATCCCCACAGCATGATGCTGCCACCACCATGCTTCACTGTTGGGATGGTATTAGCAAGGTGATGAGAGGTGCCTGGTTTCCTCCAGACGTGACGTTTGGCATTCAGGCCAAAGAGTTCAATCTTGGTTTCATCAGACAGAGAATCTTGTTTCTCATGGTCTGAGAGTCCTTTAGGTGCTTTCTGGCAAACTCCAAGTGGGCTGTCATGTGCCTTTTACTGAGCAGAGGCTTCCGTCTGGCCACTCTACCATAAAGGCCTGATTGGTGGAGTGCTGCAGAGATGGTTGTCCTTCTGGAAGGTTCTCCCATCTCCACAGAGGAACGCTGGAGCTCTGTCAGAGTGACCATCGGGTTCTTGGTCACCTCCCTGACCAAGGCCCTTCTCCCCTGATTGCTCAGTTTGGCTGGGCAGCCAGCTCTAGGAAGGGTCCTGGTGGATCCAAACTTCTTCCATTTACGAATGATGGAGACCACTGTGCTCTTAGGGACCTTCAAAGCTGTAGACACTTTTTTGTACCCTTCCCCAGATCTGTGCCTCAATACAATCCTGTCTCGGAGGTCCACAGACAATTCCTTTGACTTCATGGCTTGGTTTCTGCTCTGACATGCACTGTCAACAGTGGGACCTTATATAGACAGGTGTGTGCCTTTCCAAATCATGTCCAATCAATTGAATTTACTATAGGTGGACTCCAATCAAGAAGTAGAAACATCTCAAGGATGATCGGTGGAAACAGGATGAATCTGAGCTCAATTTTGAGTGTCATAGCAAACGGTGTGAATACTTATGTACATGCAATATTTCAGTTTTTTATTTTTAATAAATTTGCAAAAATTTCTACAAAACCTTTTTCACTTTTTCATTATGGGCTATTGTGTGTAGATTGATGAGAAAAAAAAGGAATTTAATCCATTTCGGAATAAGGCTGTAACATAACACAATGTGGGGAAAGTGAAGGGGTGTGAATACTTTCCGGATGCACTTTATATATAGCAGCTGATGAGTGCGAGACGCATGAATCAGGCCTGTACTGCTGTGCATTAAAATATTTTTTCCTGTATCCATGTTCACACACACACACACACATACACACACACACACACACACACACACACACACACACACACACACATATATATATATATATATAATCCAGTGATTCAAGTAAATTCTTTTTGAGACAACACAAGCCTGTTTCCTGTCACAAGCAATCATCAACTGTGCGGTGATGATTATATGCAAATATCTGTGGAGATAAACCTTTATGTGTGTAGGTAAACGTTATGACACTCGTTTCTGCACTTTGCCCTTTTTTGCATATTGGGTGAGCTGAGCAAGGTTAAACAAATGCCATGGAAAAAAAAAACTCCACCTCATTTTAGTCTTTTTAAGCAGGGGGCCAATTCCTAATCTTGTTAACGTACATGGTAAAGCAACAGTTTTTTTCAAGAACAAATGTACTTCTTGAGGGAAAAATAAAAAAAAGGAAGAAGAACGATTTCATTTCATTTATTGTTTGCAGTGGTGATGGACAGGTTGATGGACGAGATCAGGCAGGAGTCTCCGTGGACTGTGATGTCTGTGGATGACATTGTGATCTGCAGTGAGAGTAGGGTGCAGGTGGAGGAGAGCCTGGAGAGGTGGAGGTATGCAGTGGAGAGAAGAGGAATGAAAGTCAGCAGGAGCAAGACAGAATACCTATGCGTGAATGAGAGGGAGGACAGTGGAATGGTGAGGATGCAAGGAGTAGAGGTGACGAAGGCGTACAAGGTTAAATACTTGGGGTCAACTGTCCAAAGTAACGGGGAGTGCAGAAGAGGTGAAGAAGAGAGAGCAGGAAGGGTGGAGTGGGTGGAGAAGAGTGTCAGGAGTGATTTGTGGCAGAAGGGTACCAGCAAGAGTTAAAGGGAAGGTTTACAAGATGGTAGTGAGACCAGCTATGTTATATGGTCTGGAGACAGTGGCACTGATGAAAAGACAGGAGGTGGAGCTGGAGGTGCCAGAGTTGAAGATGATAAGATTTTCATTGGGAGTGACGAAGGACAGGATTAGAAACAATTACATTAGAGGGACAGCTCAGGTTGGACAGTTTGGAGACAAAGCAAGAGAGACAGCTTGGACATGTGTGGAGGAGAGATGCTGGGTATATTGGGAGAAGGATGCTGAATATGGAGCTGCCAGGGAAGAGGAAGGCCAAAGAGGAATGTTATGGATGTGGTGAGGGAGGACATGCAGGTGGCCGGTGTGACAGAGGAAGATGCAGAGGACAGGAAGAGATGGAAACGGATGATCTTTTGTGGCGCCCCCTAACGGGAGCACCCGAAAGTAGTAGTAGTAGTAGTAGTAGGTGGCCCAGTGGTTAGCACTGTCGCATCACAGCAAGAAGGTTCTGGGTTCGAAACCCGGGGTTGTCCAATCTTGAGGGTCCTCCCAGGTCATCCTCTACGTGAAGTTTGCAAGTCCTCCTTGGCTATGTGGCGGGTTTCCTCCGGGTGCTCCGTTTCCCCCCTCCATCAAAAAGACATGTATGTTAGGGTTTATACTCCTGTGTGCCCCTGACTGAAGCATGGCAAGACGAACTGGAGTTGGTCCCCGGGCGCTGCACGGTGGCTGCCCACTGCCCCTAGCTACACAGCTAGCATGGGCTAAATGCAGAGAAGAATTTCCCCACGGGGATTAATAAAGTATATCACAATAAAAAAAAAATGTAAGCATTCTGCTTTATGGTCTGCATATAAACTGTCCAGGACTATTTAAGAAAGACAAATTACCGCCACCGGACTAGCTTACATTTCATGGACTCTCTACGTTTCTTTTTCAGTGCTAACACAACTGTTGTGATGAGAAACTGTATATTATGTCGTCTGTGAATGTTCTCATTCATCCAGGTCATGGTTATCCAACTATCTAGTCAGAAAGGCACGAACTGAGGAAGCCTCTTGGTTGAGAGGCGAAACGTCTTCACGGATATATACCAAGTCCAGTTGCACTTGATTCAACTCCTTTGGCCAGCTCTAGGAAGAGTCCTGGTGGATCCAAACTTCTTCCATTTACGAATGATGGAGACCACTGTGCTCTTCGGGACCTTCAAAGCTGTAGAGATTTTTTGTACCCTTCCCCAGATCTGTGCCTCGATACAATCCTGTCTCGGAGGTCCACAGACAATTCCTTTGACTTCATGGCTTGGTTTCTGCTCTGACATGCACTGTCAACAGTGGGACCTTATATAGACAGGTGTGTGCCTTTCCAAGTCATGTCCAATCAATTGAATTTACTAGAGGTGGACTCCAATCAAGATGTAGAAACATCTCAAGGATGATCAGTGGAAACAGGATGAACCTGAGCTCAATTTTGAGTGTCATAGCAAAGGGTGTGAATACTTATGTACATGCAACATTTCAGTTTTTTATTTTTGATAAATTTGCAAAAATTTCTACAAAACCTTTTTCACGTTGTCATTATGGGGTATTGTGTGTAGATTGATGAGAAAAAAAGGAATTTAATCTATTTCGGAATAATACTGTAACATAACCAAATGATGGGAAAGTGAAGGGGTGTGAATACTTTCCGGATGCACTTTATATATAAATTCACTACCATTTAGTTCCTCATTGACTCGTTTTGGGCCAGGGCATCATCCAAAGCGGCAGGATGAGGAGCCACGCAATAGTCATGCTCTTGCAGGCAGCTGCTGTCAACCATGATCCATCTCATTGCCAGAGGAGACCAGAGCTGGCAGAGGGGCGACAGCAGGACGCTCTGGTGCACCCACACACGTAGCCTGGGTGCGGGTTTGGAGTACTTATTCCACGCAGAGTGTGGGGACGGTGTCCTTATTGAGCCCCCTTCACACCTGTAACTGGCACAGCGAAATCACCCAGCTCAAAATGCCGACTACACTTTTTTACTCTTGGTGACGGTAAATGCATCCCTCCGAATCTTCGCTAGCCACTTAGCTCTTTCCTCGCAGTTACTAGGGAATGAATGGAAACGTAAAGAGAATTACGGCGGGTCCGCGGTGATGTAGCGGTCTAAGCATCGGCTTTGTGTCGATGCAGTTGCCCACTGGGGTCCGGGGTTCGCGCCCCGGTCTCGTCAGATCCGACTAAGGCCGGCCTCGGTGAAGCAACAATAATTGGCAACGCTCCCTTCGGAAGGGGGCGGAGTCGGCTTGTGTTCGTCACATGACTGCGTCTGTGTGCGTCGTAAAAAGCAGTGCTTCGGCCTGGAGTCGCCTTGTCACGAAAGGGGCGAGGTGTCTCCTTCGAGACTGCCGGCCGGAGAGATGCAGTTGGCGAACGTATTAAGTATGAGGGTGGGTGTTTGAATTAGAATAGGGAGCGATTGGCCACTAAATTGGGAGAAAAAGGGAAAAATCAGAAATAAATCTATGAAAAAAAAAGAAAGAGAGAGAATTACAGCGAGCCAAATTCACACTCTGTGGCACACGACAGTGCTCAGCGGAGCCTGATTCACGGCGCTGATACTTGAACACCCATTTTTGCCCTGTTTAATTCATTGATTTTTCGGACGAAATTGAGATTTTGGACGGGTAAGTTAGCGGCTACCTAATGATTCAGTAGGACGTAAGCATCCGGTTGTACCGGAAGTTCTTATGCAAAGAGATACACCCGGAAGTTCCGCAGCGCGACATTAATTCACCGAGCCTATTCAGTTTCTGGATGCTAAAAACTTGTCACTGGTCATGCGAAAAGTAGTGGACAATGGACGGAAAGCGCTAAAGATTTTGAGAGACTGTTATGCAGGCAAAGGTAAGCCACCTATAATTAGCCTTTATACAGAACTGACCTCCCTTCAAAGGTCAAGCCGGAAGAGTGTACATGAGTGTTTTGGTGTGTTGCCTGACGGTGATTCATTAAAACCGGCAAAAGCTAAATAAAGCCTCCATCGCAATTGTGTACATGGTCTGACATTTACATGGTCAAACTTGCGTTGTTTTTAACAGTTAATAATTACATTTACCAAACATTTACCGAATATTTTAAAAAAGTTTTTAAATTAACATAAAAAAGTCATGGTGGTTCAACATGGGGTAATTATACTGAACATGAAAGAAGTGCTTTCAATTAACATAAAAAGTCATGTTTGTTAAACAAATAAGAATTTTGTATATTGCACATAAATTATTCTTAAAAACATAACTTTAATATGTGCAACCGATGTACATAACTTTTTTTAATATAAATCCAAGCGACCTTTTTTCCCCCAGTGTGATGTGTGATGAAAGCACCTTGCTGAATATGGAGCTGCCAGGGAAGAGGAAACGAGGAAGACCAAAGAGGAGGTTTATGGATGTGGTGAGAGAGGACACGCAGGTGACTGGTGTGACAGAAGAAGATGCAGAGGACAGGAAGAAATGGAAACGGATGATGCGCTGTGGCGCCCCCTAACGGGAGCAGCCGAAAGTAGTAGTAGTAGTGCGATGAAAGCACTGATAACTGATAAGACCCAGTTATTGATTTTCCAAAGTTTTGTGGATATCAAGGGCAAAGAACTTAAGACTGAGTTGTTGAGCCTACTCGAACTCGCAGAGAAATGTAGTGCTGACAACATTTCTAAGGCCATCGTTGACCATGTTGATCGTGAGCACTATCCAACCAAAAAGCTAGTCAGTTTTACATCGGATGGTGCCGCTGTGATGCTCGGACACAACCAGCAGGGGGAGGGCAACGTCGCAGCTAAGCTAAAGCAGCAATTTGGAGAGTTGTTTGTGCAGCGTTGCGTGGCACAAGGACGGGTACTAATGTCTGGAGGTGCAGAAAAAGAAATACCAGTCTTTGTAGAGGACACTATAAACGCTACGTTGTCACAATTTAGTGGCCCAGCGAGAAAGAAGGAGTTCTCCCACATCTGTGCTTTAAATGATGAATTGTTATTCGTCCTTCGCAGCGACGAGGACCATCTAGTCATCCTGTGATGGATGACTGATGACTTGCGCGATGATTTAAGTGATGAAGAGTTGCGCATCATCAACCCCGCTCTCTCGTCCGAGACCACGTACTACCTGTGGCAAGACTAAGCGAGACGACTGGCAATGGAGACGGATGCAGATTTTTCCTCAGGGTTTCTCGCTGAAGCCTTTCCCGTAGACGTGTACACCCGCAAAGCAGCGAAGGTTTTAAATCAGAGTTTTCCTTCTCCTAGATGAACTGCCTGACAAGGCTGACGAGCTTCATCCACCCGGGGAATGATGAAGAATACAACCCCCTGGTCACTCACACAAAAAATTCGGTGGCTGATCCTTGCAGCCTGTGTAGAGCACTTCGTGGAACTTCGAGCCAGCCTCGTCCTACAGTTTGAGAGCATTGCAAATGGAAGCGAGGGTTCTGTTCGCTATCGACGAAGTTGCGGTACATTTGGTGACATGCTGCACAATCCCAAATTCATTCTGTACTTACTGTTTCTCAACTGTATTTTTCCACTGCTGGCTAGAAAGAACGAGAAACTACAGAAGGAGAACGTGAGTTTGTACTCTGCCTAGAATAATGTAACCGAGCTATTTTCTCGCCCGGTGCGGGATTCGACATGGGGTGTACTGCACCACAAGGCGACATCACTAACCGCTCGACTAAAGGGTCAGACCCTCTAGTTCAGGGGTGTCAAACTCCAGGCCTCGAGGGCCGCAATGTATGCAGGGTTTTGTTGCAACCATGCACTACACCACCTGATTAAACTAGTTCCTTTCCCAAATCAGGTGGTGTAGTGCGCGGTTGCAACAAATACCTGCAGACACTGCGGCCCTCGAGGCCTGGAGTTTGACACCCCTGCTCTAGTTGATCGGCCAGTGGGTCTTATTAGTAGTTTGCAGTCGTCACCGTCTCCCGGAAGCGCGCCCTCGCGCTTTGTTATCCCCGCGCTCCAAAGAGACTTTTGAGGATCTGCACGCTTCCGGATCCCACCGCTGCCACCAATGTAACCGAGCTGTTTTCTCGCCTGGTGCGGGATTCGACATGGGGTGTACTGCACCACAAGGCGACATCACTAACTGCTCGACTAAAGGATACAATAACATCCGGAAATACATGCGTGTAATTCTGAATCCATTCCTGTTGAACAGAAACGACCACACCTGGTTTACTGATCCGAGACACTTGACAATTCCAAACGCGAGTTTGAACGGATTCATTGACGAATTCAAATATGAACACCATCTCTCAGATTTAGAGATACTGAACTTCAACATCACGTTAGTCAACGACGCAAAGAGGCTACAAAGTGCCTCTGGGACGAGATTCCCAGAAAACAAATGCTCTTTCTTGATCCCCTGAACCCCAAACCCAACATCACGCAGAGGTTTATAAAAAACGTGTCTGTTCCCGAACTGCAGTCACAGTACCTCGTCTTTTGCGAAGATGATGGCATAAAGACATTATTCATGTCTGACCGATGCAGCAGTGACCTGGTCAAATTCTTGTGCCATCTGTTTGAGAACAGCGAGGAGTACAATGAACCGAGCAAACTTGCAGTACTCCTGCTCACATTAAGCCCAGACACCTGCAGCTGTGAGCGAGGTTTCGGTCATATGAACGCTGTTAGATTTTAAATACGAAATAAACTTGGAGCATGCCGCATTGATGCCTGTCAGGATTGTCACCTGCCCATATACAACGGCTGACTTTCCAGTCTGCAAGTTTTCATCATAACAAGGTAGGGCACTGTTTCTTCATGTCAGAAATACTATCATTTTAAAATCATGTAGTATATTAAAACATGTACCATGGCACATTGCGAGGTCTAGCATGCAATTATTTGTTTTGGTAATATTTGACCACTTCACATTTTCTATGTCCGTGGTAAAAATCGCATTTTGACCAAAAAGGCCGTCACAAGCCGACCCGGTGATGACCCCTGCACTGGACACACGTCAGTTGGGGGGGGGGGGGCACATCCCAATTCAACGTTTTCAAGGCAAAATATTATTTGCCTAATGTTATTCATTTTTAAGGGGATTTAGTGAAGCCAAAGAAACAACTTTAACAGTTAGCGACAAACCTAGCTCTCAGTTGTGTTTTATTGTCTTCTCAATGTGATGACACACGAGGATAAGGGAACAGATTAGATGGGTTTAACCTATTTGCATAACTGTACAGAATTTTATAGCCCAGGAAAATGTGCTGATAAACTTCCACATGGAGGTTGGATTCATTTAAAAGGGACCTCTGTCCCAGC
Source organism: Lampris megalopsis (assembly GCA_022114975.2). Taxonomy (NCBI): domain Eukaryota; kingdom Metazoa; phylum Chordata; class Actinopteri; order Lampriformes; family Lampridae; genus Lampris; species Lampris megalopsis. The sequence goes on from JAJHIY020001853.1 coordinate 61,831, forward strand.
TGGATCTCAGACTTGTGAGGGTCACCATCGACAGCAATGGCTTGGCTGGTACTTCTTCTCCTGTCGCTGTGGGCTGGTGAGTATTCAGTAATGTCTGCCTTGTGTGTCACACTTCTGATGATTCATGTTACTGTTCTTTGCGTTTAACTTGTCGTGTTTGTATTGTTGGAACTGAGGAATGTTTGTTGAGTTAATTTCATGTGTTTCAGCGGAGGGTTTTGCCAGCACAGCATTCCCATTATTCACATTACATCAGATTACTGCTTTAAAGAGTACTATCACCCCAATTACCAGCGGGGCGCTGCCCCTTTGTCATCTTTAAAAGATGCTCAGGGCGTCCGGGAAACGTGGCGGTCTATTCCGTTGAACACGGCCATCGCCGGTTCGAATCCCCGTGTTACCTCCGGCTTGGTCGGGCGTCCATACAGACACAATTGGCCGTGTCTGCGGCAGGGAAGCCGTTTCCTTGTTAGTTACGTTGTTTCCTTGTTAGTTACCTTGTTTCCTTGTTAGTTACATTGTTTCCTTGTTAGTTACCTTGTTAGTTACCTTGTTTCCTTGTTAGTTACCTTGTTTCCTTGTTAGTTACATTGTTTCCTTGTTAGTTACCTTGTTTCCTTGTTAGTTACCTTGTTTCCTTGTTAGTTACCTTGTTTCCTTGTTAGTTACCTTGTTTCCTTGTTAGTTACCTTGTTACCTTGTTTCCTTATTAGTTACCTTGTTTCCTTGTTAGTTACTTTGTTTCCTTGTTAGTTACCTTGTTTCGTTGTTAGTTACCTTGCTTTTCAACATATAATGAGAACTTACTGTTTATTCTACTGCACAAAATATTTGGTGGGTCCTGGGCCTAAAAGTGTCTCCACAGGTGGGTGACGGCATGAGAAAGATAAGAACCTCTGTGTAAAGAACAGAAGCAGCATTTTTTTCTTCTTAATTTATCAAGAGTTACCTCCAAGAACTGCTTCATATCCTCTTTCAGTTTCAAGATACTTGCAAACTGGCATGTTGCATCTTGTTTTGAAGAGCATCTGTACTCCTTTTTTACTGATCTTTCTATCGATCAATCTATCTATCGTTTGATTTGTTCATTGATAATATTTTTGTCAGTTTTATTTTGGATTAGAGCAAACTCTGGTGAGTCATGACAGCTATCAGCTGTGTTTGTATCCTCCACGTTAGCAACCCTTCAGCTCACTCGGTGCTTTTCTCCCCCCCGTGGCTGATCTCCTCTCCCGTTTGTGTTGCGAGTAATTGGTGGACAACTCTCCTTCTCCTTCAGATGTCACTTTGGGAGGTGTGGAGAAAAGGATCATTGGAGGTCATGACTGTGGAAAAGATGAACGGAAGTTTCATGTCCGTCTGAGAGAAGATGGGGAATTTGTGTGTGGTGGATCTCTGATCAGCGATAAGTGGGTTCTAACTGCAGCTCACTGCTGGCCTAATGTGGGGTGAGAAATGAATAACTAACTTAAAACTGTGTGATAGTGTGTGACTTTCTCTACGATGATGTTAAGAGAACCGATCTGTATCTTAAAGGATGTTAATGGGCAGGAGAAAACAAGTTTACATGTGTTATCCATGATGAAGAAAGGGACAGAGTTTGCTGAACTGGGTTTTTAACCTCCAAAATGTCAGGAGTCTTGAAGCAGAACCAGGAGTACATCCATCTGGTGGCACAAGACAAAAGATAGCAGAACACAAGATATATATGGAAGGTACAAATAAACATGACATCATGCTGCTGAAGCTGTCGACAGCTGTGACAGGGATTGCAACAGTGGATCTACCCGACTGTACGAAGAGTGTTGTACCTGACCCAAAGAAGTGAGTTATTTATTCATTTATTTATTTTACTTTACTAAGTCTGCTGAAAACATACCATGCTCTTTCCTGTGATTGGCTGCTACAAACACAATTCCACACGAAGACGTGGATTAACCAAATAAAATTACAGTCTCCCACAGTTGGCGATGGCGATATTAAAAGATTGTGGTTTCTAACCTTCCAACTACGAGATGTTTAAATAGCTCTTAGCCTCCATTCCATCCACAATCATGATGCCATCATTTACAAGCAGTCTGGATTATCTTTGGGGCTGCTTTTCATGGGAAGGAATTTCTGTCATGTCTTTTGCCTGATTGTAAATGTGCCCAAATTCACTTCTTTCTTTTTTTTTGGCACGCATTGTTCCACAGTCCTCAAACCAGCGGTGGGGTCAAAGTTCAGGTCGCTGGCTACGCTAACTATGTTGGAAAACCTGGAGATGTAAAAGCAGGTGAGGTTATGGTGGCACATCAGTCTAAAGAACACAGTATATATGTTTCAAACACACTGTGAGTCCTAAATCTGTCTCATTAGCTTTATCAGATTATGCACCCTTCCTCTCTCCCATCTTTAACACATACAAGCTATGGCTGCTACTGCAGATACACCATGTAGACAGTGTTAAGAAGATGACGTTACAACAACTTGACAAGCACAGATCAGGCCTGGTCATTATCAGGGACTCTACACGTTTTCATTTCTACTTTAAATTTTAAGTTGTCATCTTTACGATTCATTTTTAGTCCTGATCAGTGACGGGATTTTGGCTGACATGAAGTCTTTACTGTCTGTAGTTGATATTTGGTCTTCATAACCAGGACTGACTGCATACAACCTTTTATTTTGTTACTGAGCACAGTGGAAGTTATTTCATTGCAAAACCATTTTCACCGGTCGGTTTCTGCAGATACAGAACTCCAGCATCCTCTCATCACCGTGTATTTTTCTAGCCCTCCCAGAACACCTCCCTGCCACCCTGCAGTGTGCCGACATGGAAGTTACCACATGTGGTAGTGATTTTGATGATGAGTTTCTGCAGCACCGTTTCTGTGGCAAAACATCAGATGGAGTTGATACCTGTCCGGTGAGTAAAGTTTTTCTTTTCCAAGAACTATAATCTCACGTCTGCTTGCTGAAAAAATTGCCCGGAGGAAGATAAGGAATATTTGGTTGCACCTTTTGAATATGTCAAATGAATGGAGAGAGAGAAAATAAACAATGCCGTGTGGAAAGTTTTATTTTATTTTTTTCAAATTCCTTTGACTTTCAATGTGCTCAAAAACTAAAGGTGGCTTTTACCAGGAGTCACTGTTTCACTTTTCTTAAAAGCAACTTTGACGCCGCTTTCCAAGACGTGTTGCTCTCTGACTCCATCTTCTCTCGGTGCTTTAGGGGGATTCTGGTGGAGGGGTGGTGTACGACAAGAAGATTTATGGTGTCCACAGCGGGAGTGGGAAGAAGGTCTGTGGAGAACCAACCACCTTCATGGATGTCTGCAGGTACTTGGATTGGATCAAGACAACTATCCAGGGTTAATGACTCATAATAATAAAGAATAAATGTTGAAATCTCTCATCTCCCTACAAGAACATGTTGTCATTGCTTTCTTCTCTTTATTTAAGTGTCTCATTATTAGTTTCGCTGTAATGTAGATACTGCTTTGCTAATGGAGCAATGCAGTTTGCAGTGAACACTAGTGAGGTTTTCTCACCTGTGTCCTGTTTCACAATGCTTCACAGAACCAATGAAAGGACAGGAGACAAGTGAGAAATGGCCTGTGAATAAAAACACAGAGTGATTAAACTTCAGAAAGGTGCACACGGGCGTCCGGGTGGCGTGGCGGTCTATTCCGTTGCCTACCAACACGGAGATCGCCAGTTCGAGTCTCTATGTTCCCTCCGGCTTGCTCGGGCGTCCCTACAGACACAACTGGCCGTGTCTGTGGGTGGGAAGCCGGATGTGTCCTGGTCACTGCACTAGCGCCTCCTCTGGTCGGTTGGGGTGACTGTTTAGCGGGGTAGGGGGAACTGGGGGGAATCCCATGTGCTACGTCCCCCTGGTGAAACGCCTCACTGTCAGGTGAAAAGAGGCGGCTGGCGACTCCACATGTATCGCAGGAAGCCAGGGGCGTAACGAGGGGGGTGGGTGCAGAGGGTGCAATGCACACAGGCGCCGCATCAGTGGGGGCGCCAAAAGGCCGTATGCAAAAAAAAGATCATAACTAAAAATATAACATGTAACTATATGCGGCGCATGTGTGCATTGCACCCTCTGCACCCCCCCCCCCCACTGCGCCCCTGCAGGAGGCATGTGGTAGTCTGCAGCCCTTCCCGGATCGGAAGAGGGGGTGGAGCAGCGACCGGGACGGCTCGGGAGAGTGGGGTAATTGGCCAAGTACAACTGGGGAGAAAAATCCACAAGAAAAAGGGAAAATAAAAGCTGCAGACTTTACAGAGTAAATGTGTGAGCAACAGTAGCCTCCTCACCAAGTCAGGCCAAGTGTGTTCGGATCAAAGCAAGTGTGGGTTTTTTAGTCAGGCACACACGTGTGCAAATGAAACAAAAGAGGCTTCTCACAGGTCCCACACGGTGTATCAGTTAACATCTGCTGGACCAAACAGTAGACCCGGACTTCATATGGGTCCAGCATTAGACAGGCAGCAGCATCCTGGCTCGCTCGGAGATCTGAGCGCCCAGGCCTCCACCAACTGCACATCCGCGTGTCATGCCTCTCTGACGCATGGGCCAATACCCTGCAGGGCCGCACGGTGGCGCAGTGGTTAGCGCTGTTGCCTCACAGCAAGAAGGTCCTGGGTTCAAACGCCGGGCCGTTCCAGGTCCCTTCTGCGTGGAGTCTGCATGTTCTCCCCGTGTCTGCGTGGGTCTCCTCCGGGTGCTCCGGTTTCCTCCCACCACCAGAACCAGAATCAGAACAATGGGCTAAAAATCACTATTCAATTCAATTCAATGCAAACTTTATTGCAGACTCGGGGTCCACAGCAGACAAAGACAAATAGGTAAAAGACAAACCCCAGACAATACAGAGTAAACACAATAAAATAACATAAATGGAACAAGTCAGTGTGTTATAAGGAGGCAGCTATACCAGTGGTCCCCCAGCCGGGCTTGGTAGCGTGTGGCCCTGAATCTTAAATTAGTCAAACTCTTGATGTTCACATATCAGAGTCATTGGGCCGGCAAATACATTTATACATAAGATTTCTTAGAAGAGCCTGAAAGGTACTGACTCCTGCAGCCACAAACATTTCACTTGCACTACACCATCTGGGTCTTTTTAGCAGTATCCTCATGGCATCACTATAAGCCACTCGAAGCCTCGGTAAGCTTGCTTTTTATAGTGTGACCACAGGGGGGCAGTATAGAGTGGTGTACGATATGTAGTTTGACCACAGGGGGGCAGTATAAAGTGGTGTACGATATGTAGTTTGACCACAGGGGGGCAGTATAAATTGGTGTACAATATGTAGTTTGACCACACGGGGGCAGTATAAAGTGGTATACGATATGTAGTTTGACCACAGGGGGGCAGTATAAAGTGGTATACGATATGTAGTTTGACCACAGGGGGGCAGTATAAAGTGGTGTACGATATGTAGTTTGACCACAGGGGGGCAGTATAAAGTGGTGTACAATATGTAGTTTGACCACAGGGGGGCAGTATAAAGTGGTGTACAATATGTAGTTTGACCACACGGGGGCAGTACAAAGTGGTATGCGATATGTAGTTTGACCACAGGGGGGCAGTATAAAGTGGTGTACGATATGTAGTTTGACCACAGGGGGCAGTATAAAGTGATGTACAATATGCTCTGAACAGAGACGTCTTCACACTAACTGAACACATGCCAAACTTGCGTGACAGAGTGTTTGCTTGTGCATACATCATGCGGCATTGCCTATAAATATCATCATCGTCTGTCATTTGTTCAGTAATATGGTGCCCAAGATATTCCACCTTATTACACACCACAAGGTTACTATCAGACAATTTAAAATCAGGAAATGTTAGATCAGTGTTTCTCAACCCAGTCCTCAAGGAACCCCATATCCTGCAGATTTTCATTGTAACCCTGCATAGGTAGCCCCGCTTGTACTTACTCGACCAATCAGCTCTCAGCACTTAATTATGCAAGGTGTGCAACGTCTGACAGAATTAATTGCTGATTGGTTGAATAACTACAAACAGGTACCTATTCAGGGTTGCAAAGAAAATGTGCAGGATAGGGGGTCCTTGAGGACTGGGTTGAGAAACACTGTGTTAGATGATTGACCTCTTTGGTTCTGCAGATCATGACAACACTCTTCCTAGCATTGTATTTGATAGCATGCTGCACACCATACACAGAACATATATCAAGGAGCTGCAGGAGAAGCAAACAAAAAACAGATGGACTCTCTGCACGAGCGGCACATACAAGTCGTACATGAAGCCCAACAACACGCTGCAGTGTGTCCATAGAGAAAGCGACCACCCACCCTCCGTCCTGCAGAACATCCCAGAAAGCATTAATAGAAGACTCTCAAACTTATCATCTAATGAGTCCGTCTTCAATGAAGCTGCACCGCCATGCCAAGGTGTATTACAAAAGAGAGGCTACAATTCTAAGCTCAAATACAGCCCACCATTACACACTGACTGCCAGCAGACCAACAAAGGTAGCGGAAAACGAAACATGGCCTGGTACAACGCCCCCTACAGTGATACCGTGGCCCACAGTTTGTTTTTAAACGTTTGAATAAGTGCTTCACCCCGGACCACCACCTGAGGAAGATATCCAACAGGAACACCATCGACATTAGTTACAGCTGCATGCCCAACATTCAACACATCATATCGTCCCACAACCCAAGAACCATGAACAAATCAATGACACCATCACAACCCCCGGATGCACCTGCCGCGTGGACGACTCATGCCCCCTGGCGGGGAAATGCCAGACGAGGGGAGGTATCTACCAAGCTACGGTGACGAGAGAGGACAGCGGCAGAATAGAGACACGCGTGGGTCTAACAGAGGGACACTCAGCAAGAGGTTTGATGCTCACACGTGTGGCTGTAGAAACAACCGTTTAAAGGACGTCACATCTTTAAGCCCTTATATTTGGTCATTGGCGGACAGACTACTACTACTACTACCACCACTACTACTTTCGGCTGCTCCCGTCAGGGGGCGCCACAGCGGATCATCCGTTTCCATCTCTTCCTGTCTTCTGCATCTTCCTCCGTCACACCAGCCACCTGCAGCATGTCCTCCCTCACCACATCCATAAACCTCCTCTTTGGCCTTCCTCTTCTCCTCTTCCCTGGCAGCTCCATATTCAGCATCCTTCCCCCAGTATACCCAGCATCTCTCCTCCACTTGGTCATTGGCGGACAGAAACATGAATTATTCAACCACCTGGAAAATCCTCTCGAAGAACAAAACATCTTCACCCAGCAGTAAAATGTGCAGCCTGTGTGTGACTGAACAATATGTCATCATCTGCAAGCCAGAAATGTGCGCGCTGAATAACAGGAATGAAGTGGCCAGCAGGTGGAGACATAGATACCAGCACCTATCTCGTGATTAGAAGTAGACTAGAAGAACCCCGCTACAATGTAGCGGTTTGGTTCTCCACCCGTCTAAATCTCCCTCCTCTTCATCCTGCCAGCTAACCGCCTTCCCCCTGCCCCTAACCCCCACCCCCACTCCAACTCCCTCCCCCCAAATGCTCAGAATCATCTGAAATATCGAGAAAAGTGGTTTTTAGCCATTTTTAGAAAATGCTTATTTTGCACAATTATGCATAATCATTATTATTATTTGAATTTTCTGCTATTTTTCTGGTCCTCTCTGGAACAATACCTACCACCTCCAAAAAAAATGAGGATCATAAATGCATTTTTGCAAAAATGCATTTATTTTGCATAATGCCAAAACATTTCTTAAATCCCAGAAATTTTTTTTATATATAGGTGAAAAAAATCAGATGCTCAGAATCATCTGAAATGCCGAGAAACGTGGTTTTTTAGCCATTCTTAGAATAAATGCATATTTTGCATATTTATGCATAATTAATTATGCAGATTTTTAATGTTCTGCTATTTTTTATAGGTGCCCCTGATCCTCCCCAATGACCTCCAAAAAGAATCAAGGCCCCGGTGCTTTAGTTTGGCCGTTTATAGACTCTCACACAGACACACACCACACACCACACACACGTTGTGATAATACGGGACTAGATCGTGACAATAGACAAATACCACCGCCCCCCCCCCATTGGACCGTTAGCGATCACGTGTTTTTGAATCGTTGTATGTGGCTCCTCTCCCTTCCCCATCGGACGTTGTGCGCGTGATGTGCGTGAGGAGGCAGTAAGCTGGTCTGTCCTTTCCTCGAGGAGCTTGATTGGCAGCTGGTGGCTGCTCGTGGCGTGAAACAGGCTTGAGCTGTCTCATGAAGAACTTCCCTGACTCGCCGGGCTCTATAATCGTTTCTACATGTTTGAAATAACGGTGAACATTCCCACATGTTTTAATCATGTGTCAGTACGGTACAACTGTACCGACACAATAGACTTTATGAAACCAACATAATAACTGGGTAACAACATGAACATACTAACCGCCTTACATTTACATTCACATTTAGGTGGCACCGTGGCGCAGTGCTTAGTGCAGTGCTTAGCGTGGGTTCGAGCCCCGGGGTAGTGCCACCTTGGGGGTGGTGCCGGGTCGTCCTCTGTGTGGAGTTTGCGTGTCCTCCCCGTGTCTGCGTGGGTTTCCTCCCACAGTCCGACGATACGTAGGTCAGGTGACTCGGCCCTACTACATGGCCCCTAGCTGTGTGTGTGTGTGTGTGTGTGTGTGTGTGTGTGTGTGTGTGTGTGTGATGGCCTGGCGTCCTGTCAGGGCGTCTCCCCGCCTGCCGCCCAGTGGCTGCTGGGATAGGCTGCAGCAGCCCCGGGATTCGGTAGGTAGTAACGCTTAACTAGAGCGTCGTGTGTGCGGTTATAACGTCTCACCGACTATTTTACATCCCAGCTGTGTGTTTGCTTAAGTACACGGATCACTCCGCTTAAAGCAGACGCTGGGATCATTACGCGGATGGCAAAGAAATAGCGCCGTCTTAAACTTGTCATGATAGCCCCTATAACGCGCGCGCGCGCGCGCGCGCACGTTATGACAGCACGGGTCCTCGGTTAGAGTCCTTTACAATTCAAATGTGCTCGACCCAGCACGTGCAACGAGTTTGCAAATGAAGCCCTTATCGTCCTGAACGCACGTGCATGAACTCCGTGAAAGCCTTGCTCCAGCAGCGAGGAGACTGCTTCAGTCCATAGATTGATTTCTTCAGTTTACACACCAGGTGTTCCTGCCCTGGTTTGATGTATCCCTCTGGTTGCTCCATGTAGATTTCTTCTTCCAGGTGTCCATCAAGGAATGCAGTTACTACGTCCATCTGGTGCACATGTAGATTGTTCTAGATGGCAAAGGACGGTATTGTACGAATTGAGCTGAATCGTACCACGGGTGAAAAAGTTTCATCATAGTCAGCACCATACAACTGTGAGTAGCCCTTGGCGACAAGTCTGCACTTGTATCTCTCCACTCGTCCATCACTATGATGCTTGACTGTGAACACCCATCATGATCCTATGGCCTTTCTATCCCTTGGTAAATCCACTAAGTCCCACGTCTAATTTTCCAGCAGTGACTCATATTCCAAGTCAGCCGCCTCCTGCCATTCCTTTGCATTAGTACTCATCATTGCTTCTTTCAGTGTGCTTGACTCTATGACACGACACACACTGGCATGATCAACAGTCACTATATCAGCAAACTCATCATATCCATATCTCCTTGGAGCCCTTCTGATTCTGCCGCCTTCTCTAGCAGCTTCATCGACAGTGATCATCTGGTGCTCCACTCTCATCTGTGTTCATGGTTACCTCGTTCTCTGAGCAGGTCACTTCCACTTCCTGTTTCCAGTTGAAGTCTGATTCATTAAAGATGACATCACGACGAATTAGAATCCTCCTTTTCTCTTCATCAAACAGGCGATAGCCTTTGGCATTGTTTGCATATCCCATGAAACGAAGCTTCACAGCCTTCTTGTCCAGTTTTCTTCTCTCTATGTCCTGGGATATGTGCACAAGCAACACAGCCAAACACTCTCATGTGACTTATGTCCGGCTTTTTGCCACACCATCTCTCGTAGGGTGTCTCTTGCTTCAGGACAGATGTGGGCAGGCTGTTCTCTATGTAAGCTGTGGTTGCTACAGCCTCTGCCCAGTACATCTTTGGCAACTTAGCATGAAACAGCATACTTCCACCTGCTTTAATTAATGTCCTATTTTTTCTTTCTGCAACACCACTTTGCTGTGGTGAGTGAGGTACAGTCATCTCATGGTGGGATACCTCGAGCCTTCAAATATTCTTGAAACTCCTTTGATGTGTACTCAGCACCATTGTTCTCAATCTCGTGACGTCCTGCCCACACTCATTGGAAAATGTTTTCTCAAATTCCTTGAATTTGCTAAGGACTTCACTCTTCTGTTTCAGAAAGTATACCTTGCAGCATCTAGAGTAATCATCGATAAAAGTCACAAAATATTTTGCTCCACCTATAGATTCAGTCTGCATGGGACCACAGACGTCACTATGGATCAGCTGCAACTTGCGTTTGGAACGGATTTCTCCAACTGGCTTGTATGGCTTTCTAGACAGCTTGCCTTCCACACATCCTTCACAGAAAGGAACCTCTTTCTCTGCAGAGAAGTCCACTCCGTTCACCAGATCTTTTAGTTCCTTCAGCTTGGTGGTGTGACCCAGGCGCTGGAGCCACAGGCTGGCTGCTACTGATGCACTTGATGCACCATGACAGACAGATGAACTTCCTTCGACGTCCAGCTGATACAGCCCGTCAGATCTTTGTGTTCCCATTCCTTGAAGAGTTCCATCTTTCCCACGTATGTAGCAGCGAGACTTCTTAAACTGCACCGTATTTCCTATTCTGGCAGCAGCTCCCTCCCACTGAGAATAGATTCCCAGATAGCTTTGGAACATACAGCACGTCATACATTGTGACATTTTTTACATCACCTACTTTGAAAGTCATTCTCATTTTGACATTGCCAAGTCCTAGGGCGTCAACCACCCTGCCGTCACCGAGTTTCACAAACTGTGCTTTTGGGAATTGCTGGTAGCCTTGAAGAATTTCTTTATCACATGTCGTGTGCTTTGATGCTCCCGAATCAATCAACCATTCGACCTGTTGTGGCCTCTCAAGTCGGGTTTGTCTCCTTAGCGACAAAGGCGCTTTCAGGCGAATCTTCTGCATCTTCACACATCATGCGTTTGGCCTTGTGGGTTTTCTTTTTCTTTTTCTCACTTGGACAGTCGCGCTTTATATGTCCTTCTCTCCCACATTTGTAACATCTCCACGTGCTTAGGCTTTCAGCTCCCACTGCCTTGGAGTTAGCCTGCATATCTCCACGAAATTGTGATGGCATGGCTGATGCACCACCTGACGTAGCACCACTGGAGTTATCATTAGCATTCACTCGCTTTTGCTCTCCATTTATTAATGCTTGCTGAACAAACTGCAGTGTCAAATTGTCAATCTTTGTTTCTAGCGCAGTGACAATTGTAGCACAGCTTGGTGGCAAACTACCCAGGAGTGTTATAATTTGGTCTTCCTCTTCAATCGCAGAACCTATTGCTCCTAGCTGCTGATCAGTCAGTTCCTTCATTCGTTTTAAATGTTCATTTAGACTTTCTCCTTCCTTCATTTCACATCTGAAATATTTTTTCTTCAGGAACAGTTTATTTGCCAAAGTGTCTCTCTCAAAATGTCCTTTCAGCTCTGTTCCAAGCCTCTTTTGGAGTCTGGCAGCTTGTTATCAGGTACAGGTGGGGTGTACTTACCTTCAGCACTAACACAGAGGACGCCTTCTCTCTCCGTGTCGTGAATTCAGCTTGTGCGTGTGCATTAGCATCTGCGGCTAGGATATCCGCCTCCATTAGCAGGCCCCATAGCCCTTTCTCCTTCAGCAAGTGTTCCATCTGACATTTCCACGTTGCCCAGTTCTCTGGTCCGCTCAGCTTGTCAATAAACAGCTTATCTTCCTTTGTGAATTCCACAGCACCGTTTATCTCACACAAAACCCCGTGTAAAGCAGCCTTTTAGCGGCACTCTGCGCCCATAACCTATTTCTTTTTCACGCGTTTATTCAGAAAGCTCAAACCGGAACTACAAGCAGACACAAACCGGAACTACAAGCAGACACTAGAGGACAGTACAGCGCATTAGCGACACCCAATGTCAAATTACTGTATTACAATATATATATATATATATATATATATATATATATACACACATACATATATATATATATATATATATATATATATAATGATGATGGCAATACTTGCCACTGAGTGTGAACTGACCAAACAGATGGACTTTAAAGACATTATAAAGGACTTGAGTCCAGTAAGACAAGGAAGATGGCTGGATAAGAGGCAAAGACGAAGCCATAAGGTAAGAAACTGCATGTGTGGTGTAAGTGTAGCAGATCTTTGTTGACCTTGGTGTGTTTAAGTGTGTCAGATTTCTATGATGGTGTGTGTGCTTGTATTTGTATTTGTGTGAGCACCTTTGCCTATGCAGTCCCCGTTACTGAGTAAATCTCTTTCGTTTACTTGTAGGAGAGCGAGAGAGCGCCCACATACATTCACTGGACCTGTTCAGGGGCCGAGCCATTTCTGTGGGCAGGCCTGTACCTATCCACTCGTGCCCCTTCTTGTACCCAGAATTCCCCGGGCATTACCCAGCTCACAATCTAGTGAATGAGTTTCTCCAGAGGAACCAGTTTAAGGGTGATTCTTCAATTAAGGGCGGTTTTCTGTCCCCGGGGTAGATTTTCAAGAAATTAAAATTTTTAAATCAATTATTGTCTTTTTTTTTTTAGAGTTAGGTTTTGTTAGCTATGAAAGAAAGAAAAAAGATTTGTGTCTCAATTGTGACATTTTAATGCTTTTTCAGTCTGTTGAA
>JAJHIY020000327.1:5000-7500 GCA_022114975.2 Lampris megalopsis
CACACACACACACACACACTGCACTGGAACAACACAGTTAGATGCTATCCCTTACTTGGCTACTTGCACAGAGGAAAAACAAATGTCGTCATCTGTTGCTGTCCTACCTTACTTGCAGTGCTTGCTTCTTAAATCTGCATTAAGTGATAATTCTGATACCAACAGTGAATCAAGTGACTCCCTGTGATGTGAAAGGATTGCTCGTGTAGCCCAGTCTACAGTTTCCCTTAACTTTCAGCTCGTGGTTTGGTTTTGCCCATTCGGCAATGCACACCTCCCTCTCTGGTTGAATCCCTACTTCTCTCAGTGCCCCCCCCAACCCCCCAGCCCACCACCCACCACCATGACACCATGGGTGACCAGTTTCCTACACTGTTTGTTCAGCATGGTCTGTACATGTGTTGATATTTTTTTCAGGTTTTCCTTTTGTTTTGTTTTTTTCTTTTCCATGTTTTCTCATGTTTTTGATGAGGTTAGCGTAAGATTTGGGTCACCTACTCAGTATAAATTATGAATCTGATCTGGGGCTGGCATCCACGGGCAACTTCCCCATAAAGTGCTCACAGAGGATAAGAAGTAAGTGCAATCACAGAGAAATATGTTTGACGTTAGCTGGCAAGTTCTCAAGCTAACATGTTAGCAAACAACTGCGTACATCCAGAAGAAAGAGCAACATCGATGTCACTTCAGAGTCCTCTGCGAGCAATACCCAGGAGAAATAGATGGCAAGCATGCACTGTTTTGTTCCACTTGGGCCACCTTACCGACAGGAAGGAAGAGTGCAAAGTGGCTTAGGTGTGAATGTGTGCTGTCAGAAATCACTCAACACAGCTTTAAAACACACATATCTTTTCCTTCCAGTTCCTTTGTACAAATTAGGTTTTGTTGATAGTAGTTAGTGGAAACACCATGCCAACAAGAAAGGTAGCAGAGATTTTCCAGCACCTTTTCAATCTTTTTCAGAGTCTGAAATGTTTGCCTGGGAAAGTCTGGGGAACTCCTGTATTTTTCTGGTGCCCAAAAGGCAGCATGTACCACTCTCTTCACTGATTACAGGCCTGTGGTATATACATCTCAATGATTAAGACCTTTAAGAGGCTGGACCTGCAGCTCCTGATCCCTGCAAACTCCCTAGATCCCTTCCAGCTTCAGGGCAACTTTATCACGTACCTGATCCACAGGGCTGACTGCCTTCTGCAGGTGGTTGTGGATTTCACCAGTGATTTTAACACCATCCAGCCCCTCCTGCTTGAGAAGAAAAGCGATGCAGGCAGACATCGAGGGGTTTTCTGGATCACTTACTACCACTGCAGTAAGTTGGATGTGGTAAACAAAAATACAGGAACACTGAGAAACTGGGTGATCCACTTCCCTGTTCAACCTATACCCATAAACCTCTGATCTAACTCTGATCACTGCCACTTCCTTTTTCTCTTGGATGATTCTTTGTGTCAGTGAGGGTAAGGAGGAGGAGTGAGTGAATCGGTTGGTGAATCTTGAGGTGTGGCACGAAGAGCCCTGCCTGCAGCCCAGCCTTGATGAGATGTCGAGCTGGCTGTGGATGGGCCAAGGAGCATTGACAGGATGAACTGGAAAGACTTGACCGCCGTTTCTGTGGAGGCTCAAATCATTCAATTCCCGCATAAGACGACTCTATACCTTCCAGCGGTCAGCACATTGCCCTTGCCGGTTGTGTGCTGAGTGGCAGCATCAACGTGGAAAGTGACATCAGGATTAATAGAACTTGGTTTAGAAAGCACAGGCACGTCATAGAGCTGTACATGGACAATGTAGAGGCTGTATTAAACTGAGTCTGAGGTCAAAGTAAACTTCACCTTCGATAGTTCCCCTTGTTCTCTGAACATAGAGTTGAGTACCTATGGAGATCCTTTGGCCTGACTTTATTTCCCTCACATATACCAGGGAGAGCTTTAAGTGCTCTTTTGAGCAAAGGGCCATGCAATGCATCCGCAATGCATTGTACTGCTGTGGCCTCAGCCTTATTCAACAGGGAAGGTGCTGATGCCTGTTTACACTTTATTTACAACCTGCTCTAGAGTCTCTGATCCTTGCTACCATTTCCCTCAGGCTATCGACTTATTGGTGCATCAGAGTCATGGCTGTACACCATACTCGAGTGTATTCCTGTATATATCACTGCGTATGAGCACATACAGTATACACATATTCCTGTCATATTCTTGCATATGGGCAACTCCCACTGGCAATTTATTTAGTGACTTGTAAAATCCCAGACCCATGTGTCAGGGTTGCATCTGTAAATGTCTCCACAGTGTTTTAGACTACAAGTTGGGAGAGTCGGGAATACCGGGAATCTGTCGTCCCAGCACCTGATGCTAGGTTGGGTTGTTATAAACTCAAAGCATGGATACACACATCCTGGGATCATTGTCTACTATCTGAAAACATCAGGCACTGCGCTTAAAATGGAAAGGCTCCCCCCTTAGGACATAGAAATTCAAATTCTATAAGATGACAG
>JAJHIY020000327.1:15000-25000 GCA_022114975.2 Lampris megalopsis
TAAAGAATATCAAGTGGGGGAGATGTGCATCCTAGCTAGTTTGTGTGTCTGTGTGTGTGTTTAGCATAGATGCACATTAGAATATGAGGAAAAGTAAACAAAGCGAAA
Organism: Lampris megalopsis; assembly: GCA_022114975.2. NCBI lineage: Eukaryota > Metazoa > Chordata > Actinopteri > Lampriformes > Lampridae > Lampris > Lampris megalopsis. The sequence continues at coordinate 15,109 of JAJHIY020000327.1, forward strand.
CCTTACGGATGAATCACCGCAGGTGAGTGTGTATTTTGAATGCAGAACTGTTCATGACCTGAGTGCCCCTACATCCTATCACTTCACTTCTTCAGCCATCTTACACAAACACCATGTTCATCACAGCACCAGTTCGATAGCGTGTTGGAAAACCCTCCCCTCTACAGTCCCGTACGCACTCATCACTTACCTGTTAAAATCTGCCCTGCACTTTACTGCATGTTTGGAATTTTAAAATCGCAAACCTGTGACAAACATCCATCCATCCATCCATCCATCCATTATCTGAACCGCTTATCCTGCTCTCTGGGTCACGGGGATGCTGTAGCCTATCCCAGCAGTCACTGGGTGGCAAGCAGGGAGACACCCTGGACAGGCCGTCTCTCACACGCACACACACACACACACACACACACACACACACACACACACCTAGGGGCAAGTTAGTACGGCCGATTCAGCTGACCTACATGTCTTTGGACTGTGGGAGGAAACCGGAGCCCCCCGGAGGAAACCCACGCAGACACAGGGAGAACATGCAAACTCCACACAGAGGACGACCCGGGACAACCCCCAAGGTTGGACTACCCCGGGACTCGAACCCAGGACGCTTCTTGCTGTGAGGTGACAGCGCTAACCACTGCACCACGTGCCGCCCCCGTGACAAATATAAAGTAGCTATTTCAGATTATCGATGTATATTTAGTTGTATAATCCAGCTGCATGTGTACATGTGGTTTTTTTTTTTTTTGATTCTGAGATACTTTATTGATCCCCGTGGGGGAGTTACACTCTACATTTAACCCATCCTAGCTGTGTAGCTAGCAGCAGTGGGCAGCCGCCATGCAGCACCCGGGGGCCAACTCCAGTTCTTCTTGCCATGCCTTGCTCAGGGGCACAGACCGGAGTATTAACCCTAACATGCATGCCCTTTTGACGGTGGGGGAAACCGGAGCACCTGGAGAAAACCCACCGCAGACACAGGGAGAACATGCAAACTCCACACAGAGGACGACCCGGGTCGATCCCCAAGGTTGGACAACCCCGGGGTTCGAACCCAGGACACTTCTTGCTGTGAGGTGACAGCGCTAACCACTGCGCCACCGTGCTGCCAATATATCCCATTTATGTAGATGTCCACTTATTTACAGCTGCAAATATTTGATAATTTGGCACTCTTGTGATGTATTTCCCTGACCATACGGGTACACAGATGACAAGGAGAAGAAGGTTTACCAGATGCTGAACAGTTTCAGATCTGAAGCATCCTCCTCACAAGTCTTGTATTAGCCCTCAGAAACACAACATCTCTGGCCATCCAACAAGTTTGGCCAAATTACAACTTCACAAAATTCAAAAACGGGCGTGGCGGTCTATTCCGTTGCCTACCAACATGGGGATCGCCAGTTCGAATCCCCGTGTTACCTCGGGCTTGGTCGGGTGTCGCTACAGACACAGCTGGCCGTGTATGCGGGTAGGAAGGCGGATGTGGGTATGTGTCCTAGTCGCTGCACTAGCGCCTCCTCTGGCCTCTGGTCAGTCGGGGCGCCTGTTTGGGGGGGGGGATAGCATGATCCCCCCATGCGCTACGTGCCCCTGGCGAAACTCCTCACTGTCAGGTGAAAAGAAGCGGCTGGCGACTCCACACGTATCGGAGGAGACATGTGGTAGTCTGCAGCCCTCCCCGGATCAGCAGAGGGGGTGGAGCGGCGACCAGGACGGCTCGGAAGAGTGGGGTAATTTGCCGGATACAACTGGGGAGAAAAGGGAGGAAATCCCCCCCCCCAACAAAAAAGACCAAAAAAAACCCCCAAAAAACCAAAAAACGACAGAGTAAAAACATGACAACAACATGAATAACCTCCCCACACGTGCACAAGACAAACCAAGACGTCAGACTGCCTCCCCATAGCAAACAGCACCCCCCCTCCTCCTCCTCCTCCTCCTCCTCCTCGGGGAAGCGGTGATTTACACTACAAACTGTGCTTCGCCTGGGTACACAACAAACGTGTGATTCCGGTACACACGTAGGTGAGCGCGTCCGCGTGTGTGGCTCATGTTTGTGTGTTCATGTTTATCGACGGCAATTTGTGCAAATCCATTGACCCGGAAGAAGCCTTGACTAAGTGAGGGAGATGTTTAAGGTCCTCCACAACACGCTGGCCGCCTGCGGGCCATCCAAGACAATTAGGGGAGAAACGGGGCGATAGAAGAGAGGACAGAAAGGAGCGCGGAGAGGCACGCGCGGACGCGTTGTGGAGCTGACCACACGATGTGGAACGTGGGCATGAGAACACAACGAGGCCAGCACGGGACTGGTGAAACACACACGCATCATGGCGCTCCAACACCGCAGCAAATGTTGACACCCAACCCACGCACACGCACGCACGCACGCACGCACACAATGCATGCAGATAACACGAGCGCGCGTAAGGCGCGATTAGGCCTTCCAAGGACACATCACACATTTTCCTCTTGCTGTGTTACCACGGCAACATTAATATGAACTTCCATCCGCCTTGCTCAAGAGCATCGTGCCCAGCGATTTAAAAAATGATTCAAAAGACAGATTACTTGGTGTGTGTGTGTGTGTGTGTGTGTGTGTGTGTGCGCGCGCGCACCTATGGAGGAGGGAGATAGCGTGTGAGTGGGTGGAAGAAGAAGGGCAGTAAAAATAGATTAACCCGAACATGAGTGTGTGAGAGAAGGCGCTTGACGGCAGATAGCACGGTGGAGGTTTCTACATGTGCCGAACTGGTTTCACGTATTGGAAAAACCCCGACTCGGTGCGGCCCCAGACTGCTTCTCCTCCGTCCATTCTCCTAGTCTGCTTCTCCGCCGTCCATTCTCCCCGTCTGCTTCTCCTCCTCCGTCCATTCTCCCAGTCTGCTTCTCTCCTCCGTCCATTCTCCCAGTCTGCTTCTCCTCCGTCCATTCTCCCAGTCTGCTTCTCTCCTCCGTCCATTCTCCCAGTCTGCTTCTCCTCCGTCCATTCTCCCAGTCTGCTTCTGCTCCGTCCATTCTCCCAGTCTGCTTCTCCTCCGTCCATTCTCCCAGTCTGCTTCTCCTCCGTCCATTCTCCCAGTCTGCTTCTCTCCTCCGTCCATTCTCCCAGTCTGCTTCTCCTCCGTCCATTCTCCCAGTCTGCTTCTCCTCCGTCCATTCTCCCAGTCTGCTTCTCTCCTCCGTCCATTCTCCCAGTCTGCTTCTGCTCCGTCCATTCTCCCAGTCTGCTTCTGCTCCGTCCATTCTCCCAGTCTGCTTCTCCTCCGTCCATTCTCCCAGTCTGCTTCTCCGCCGTCCATTCTCCCAGTCTGCTTCTGCTCCGTCCATTCTCCCAGTCTGCTTCTGCTCCGTCCATTCTCCCAGTCTGCTTCTCCTCCGTCCATTCTCCCAGTCTGCTTCTCCGCCGTCCATTCTCCCAGTCTGCTTCTGCTCCGTCCATTCTCCCAGTCTGCTTCTCCTCCGTCCATTCTCCCAGTCTGCTTCTCCGCCGTCCATTCACAACACACACGCAGACCTTCGTCAAAGTCTGGGACGGGACACAAAATTGGGTCGAGGGAGGATTAAAATGAGTCCACATTACTTTACTAACGTGGCGGAATTTTCCTGATTTTATTATTTTTTTTTTCCTTGACAGCCTCTCCACCGTCTTCTCCAACTGGGCAGCGTTGATATGTTTGGTTACGCAAGACGGTTTATAAATACTGTTGGCGGGACAGGAAACTCGAGAAAAAAGACGACGAAAATCTTTCAGGAAAAACACGTTGGATAATTAATCAAGACATGGACGCTGTGTGAAAACAGCGCCACCCATGTGGATAGAATTGGTCTTCCTGTAGCTGTGACATGCTCATCGACAACACAAGCGAACCGGCGACACAAGAGAACCGGCGAAACAAGAGAACCGGCGAAACAAGCGCACCCTGCGCCCCGACTGGATAATGGCGGCCTGTCAGCTCGGCGGGAAGTAATGAAATAAAATTAAACACTCCTCTGTTACTTCATAGGCACACACACACACACACACACACACACACACACACACACACACACACACACACACACACACACACACACACACACACACACACACACACACAGGGCCGATGGCACCTAATTCAATTTGTGTAACACGATTTTCTGCGCAGACCAGGAGAAAGACATAGGCCACAAAGAGAGCGATAGCGACAGAGAGAGAGAGAGAGAGGGAGAGGGAGGGAGAGGAGGGAGAGGAGGGGACGAGAAGGTGCGCTGCTTCAGGGAACGCTGCATTAGTGTACTGTCAGGTCCTCCAGAAGCAGTCCAGTGACATATCAGAAAACCATTTTACGCGCTGCTGCTCTCCAGGCTAAGCTAACGCGCAGACTCAAGTAACGTGCTGCAAAACACCCAAGATGATACAACACAGATGCGCAGAGGGTAGTCGATAAAATACGAGACAGAGACGGAAAGGCAGTAGGGGGAAATGAAAAGTGAGTGAAAAGAAGAGAAAATTAGAAGATGAGGAAAATGAAAAATACATTAGCCAACGCACTACCAGTGCATTGGCTAATGTACAGTACTAGAGTCAGGCTGTCTCTAGTACTGTACTAGAGACAGCCTGACTATGTTTACATCATGATCAGATTATGTTCTTACTCTAAAAACAGCAATAATTCGATGATAGGATGCATATACATATATATGTATTCGAATGTAGGCATCTCCCCCTTCCCCATTGGACGTTGTGCACGTGATGTGCACGGCGAGACCGTTTTAAATATGTTATGCTCTTTCCCGTTTAGCTCTATTGACAGCTGATGATTGCGTATAGCATGAAACATGCTTGTATTGTCCAATTAAAGAATTACTTGAATCATTGGATTTAAAAAAATTATACATATATAGTATACATGTAGGAAAAAAACCCAATACAGTACAGTACAAGCAACAATACAGTACACGCTTGTTTCGTGCGTCGCGCACTCATCAGCTGCTAATGTCTAGGAAATAATCCCGGGGGGAAGAAACCCTACATCTATATTGATACTAGGAGAGGTACCTGACGTTGCCCGGGGGAAACGTTCTCACCAAAATAACCAACACGGTCTGATTTTTATGATATAATTGATGATGAAATACAGGATAATTTATGATATTGTAACGTGCATGGATAAGTAGACACGCTGGCCGCCGGCTGGCGAGTCTGACCCTTTAGTCTAGCGGTTAGTGATATCTCCTGCGGTGCGGGCGATACGGGTTCGCTTCCCGGCCGCGGAAGTTTCTGAGGTTGCGTTGTCCCCCGAATTCACTATAATATGGTACATGTGACAAATGAATGTCGAATAAACGAATCTTATTAACGAAAAATATCAAATGTCATAATTTTCCATTCATCAAACTTCTTTGCCAATGTGTGTATTAATTGCTCAGTGCTCAAGCGCCTCAGGGTAAACCACGTTGCGTGTCTTCAGGCTAGCATTGACAATGTTAGGTGTAGTGCCTCCCTTGACCACTGGAAGGATTTGCTGGAAGTCTCCACAAAGCATCGTTGGAATGCCTCTTTCGCAAATAAATCAAAATTTTTACTTGATTTTTGAAATATTTTTCGATCTGGGCAATCCTTGGAAAGTGCTGACTCTAAAGATACCTTTCTTTTTGTTCTACGGTGAGTATTTCTGGAGTTTTAAGCAAACATACAAACATCCAGTCTTGCCTTATATATATAAAGAATATAGTGAGAGATAGCAGAGGTACGAAAATGTTCTCACCAAAACAACCAACATGATCTGATCTTTACGATATAATCGATGATGAAATATAGGATAATTTATGATATGATACATGTGATAAATGAATGTCGAATAAACGAATCTTATTAACGAAAATTATCAAATGTCTTAATTTTCAATCCATTCATTAAGCTTCTTTGCCGATGTGTGTATTAGTCCCTCAGTGCCCAAGCGTCTCAGGGTAAACCACGTTGCGTGTCTTACTATTTGGCGCTAGGATAGAAAGCTTTCTGCACTACCAGTTGTGGAGGCAGCTACATACAACTGGCCGTGTGAGAAACATGGAGCAGAAACATTTACTCCAATCGTTTTAAAAGTCTGTGTTGGTTTATGGTAAACATCAACAATCAAATGTCCCCCATCACCAATTGCAATTTCACAGTGTAAGAAGCAAACCCGTCATTTTACAAACCCACCAAACTGTGCTCCAGTATTTCAATGTCATTTTTTTGGTTTATTATTATTATTATTATTTTGAAGTTGTATGTGGTCCATGTGAAGGTCAGTTTTTTGTTTATGTCTTTGCTTGCTTCTTCAGATGGAAAATGTTTAAAGCCGCTTAGGCTAAGTTCAGTCATAATGACAAAGTATTTCCATGAGCAATGGGGGATGTTTTGTTTGTGGACACTACACTCCATCGCCACTCGGTGGCACTGTGAGACGATGGATGGCGGAGAGGGTCTGCTGTAAGGGGGCAGAAGAAGAACAACCACAGCGAGCAAAATAAAAAAAATGTACTTGGATTTTGAAAATTTTTTTTGAACAGTGCAATCCTTGGAAAGTGCTGATTCTAACGATAACTTCCTTTTTGTTCTACAATGAGTATTTCTGGAGTTTTAAGCGAACATGCAAACATACACTCTTGCTTTATACATACATACATACATACATACATACATACACACACACACACATACACATACATACACACACATATATATATACATACATACATACATACATACATACATACACACACACACACACACACACACACACACACACATATATATATATATATCCGCTCCTCATTTGTTGAGCACTTTTATTAACACCATTGACGGTTTCCGAAAACCCCACCGCTATATATATATATATATATATATGAAATGACAGTGTGTGTGTATATACATACATACATACATACATACATACATATACACACACACACACACACACACACACACACACACACACACACACACATACAACATATGCATATAAATACGCATATACACTATATGGACAAAAGTATTGGGACACCTGGCCATTACACCTACAGGAGCTTTTATGACATCCCATTCTAAAACCATAGGCATTAATATGGAGTTGGTCCCCCCCTTTGCAGCTATAACAGCTTCCACTCTTCTGGGAAGGCTTTCCACAAGATGTTGGAGTATGTCTGTGTCTGCCAGACAGAGAAGTGTGATTCGTCACTGCACAGAACACGTTTCCACTGCTTCAGAGTCCAGCGGCAGTGTGCTTTACACCACTTCATCCACCGCTTGGCATTGTGCTTGGTGATGTAAGGCTTGCATGCAGCTGCTCGGCCATGGAAACCCATCCCATGAAGCTCCCGGTGCACAGGTTTTGTGCTGATGTTAATGCCAGAGGAAGTCTGGAACGCTGCACTTATCGAGTCAACAGAGCATTGGCGACTTCTACGCGCTATGCACCTCAGCACTCGTTGACCCCGCTGTGTGACTTTACGTGGTCTGCCACTTCGTGGCTGAGTTGCTGTTGTTCCTAAACTCTTTCACTTTTCAATAACACAACTTACAGTTGACCGTGGAATATCTAGCAGGGAAGAAATTTCACAAACTGACTTATTGCAAAGGTGGCATCCTATGACAGTACCACGCTTGAATTCACTGAGCTCTTCAGAACGACCCATTCTTTCACACATGTTTGTAAATGCAGACTGCATGGCTAGCTGCTTGAATTGGTTACGAGGTGTGTCCCAATACTTTTGTTCATATAGTGTATATACATCCATCCATTTTCCGAACCGCTTATCCTGCTCTCAGGGCCGCGGGATGCTGGAGCCTATCCCAGCAGTCATTGGGCGGCAGGCGGGGAGAAACCCTGGACAGGCTGCCAGGCCATCACACACACACACACACACACACACACACACACACACACACACACACACACACACACACACGCACATTCATACCTAGGGGCAATTCAGTACGGCTGATTGACCTGACCTGCATGTCTTCCACTGGGAACTTCGCCCTGGTCAGGACTGGGATGGGGCAGTGGGTAAACACACACATGATCACAACAAATAACTTTTACATTTACATTCATTTTATTATGCTATGCATGAACATGTGTGGGCGAACACACACACACACACACACACACACACACACACACACACACACACACACACACACACACACGGTAAAACTTTACCATCCGGTAAGAAATCAACATCATTCACCCACAAATGACTCACACAAAGCTGATAAAACTGCCGTTGCTCAATTGTGGCATTTCTGCAAGTGATTAAAGTGTCCTCTCCTCAGAGTTATCTTCCAGCTTCCTGCCCTAAAAGGTTAATTAAGGTGCTTTCATCCCACATGCCAGTACCACCTGCTTTGCAGGGTATCTGTTTCTCCACACTACATGCATGTATTTGTGCATTAGTGTTTGTGCATGTGAGCAATCCTTATGCTGACCTACTAAAGCAGGGTTCCTAATGCAAGTGAACTGAAGTCCAAATAATTACAAACATCCACTCACAACACACGTCTGTGTCTTCTGAGTACACAGGAGCAACGACTGAGGTGAAACCATCGCCTCTGCTTGGGAAATGACCGATGTCATTTGTGGCTTTTGAGGCCTTGGTACTATTAGCTTAAATGTTGACAGAACAGAATTGGTTTTCTCTCTCTCTCTCTCTCTCTCTCTCTCTCTCTCTCTCTCTCTCTCTCTCTCTCTCTCTCTCTCTCTCTCTCTCTCTCTCTCTCTCTCTCTCTCTCTCTCTCTCTCTCTCTCTCTCTCTCTCGCTCTCTCTCTTTATATATATATATATGCAACACAGTGGCGCAGTGGTCGTCTCACAGCAAGAAGGTCCTGGATTTGAACCCCGGGGTAGTCCAACCTTGGGGGTCATCACAGGTCGTCTTCTGTGTGGAGTTTGCATGCTCTCCCCGTGTCTGTGTGGGTTTCCTCTGGGTCCTCCGGTTGCCTCCCACAGTCCAAAGACATGTAGGGCAGCTGAATCGGCCGTACTAAATTGTCCCTAGGTGTGAATGTGTGTGTGTGTGTGTGTGTGTGTGTGTGTGTGTGTGTGTGTGTGTGTGTGTGTGTGTGTGGGCGCCCTGTGATGGCCTGACGGCCTGTCCAGGGTGTCTCCCCGCCTGCCACCCAATGACTGCTGGGATAGGCTCCAGCATCCCCGCGACCCCAACTGGGATAAGCAGCTTGGATAATGGATGGATGGATACTACCTTTTAATTGCTACTAGTGTTAAATAATGTTCCCCCCAAGCTGCAAAGAATATAAAGAGAACAACATCTTGCTGTATGGATTTGCCTATTTGTTGCTTGCAGAGCGTGTCCCGAGCTTTCCTGTGAAACCTTCACTGGCGCAAGGGAAGCGCAATATTCATGCGTTTATCTGTCTAGCATCTATCTAACTTGTAAATTATATTTACACTGAAATGGATTTTGTACACACATGACAATTTTTTTTCACATTGCGACAACCCATGTGGAAGGATACACACCCCTTTTCTTACATCACTCATGCGATGTGAAGCAGAATTTGGGAGTAGCAGCTGGGCTGAAACAGCGTGCGGCTTCGTCTGTGGCCACTGGGCAGAAATCCCCTTAAGCAGCTTTAAGAGTATTTGCAGACTCTCTTGTGGAGTAAGGCAAATTTTAAGACCTGGATGATCTCCTGCTTTGTTTCCAATCTCCTCCTTCCTTCGTGCTTCCTCCTACTTTCTGTGCCCTGACTCCCTGTCACTCCAGGTAATAGTCCAAACCACGCAAAAAAAGAATGCCAGTATTGCACAATGCTCCGGACCGCCTTAACAAGACTTTGGCGGGAGGCAGAAGACCATGACAACATGATCATCAACCTGTGTGAAACTGCCT
>JAJHIY020000327.1:27500-37500 GCA_022114975.2 Lampris megalopsis
ACACACATGCTGAAGTACACACCGACATAAGAAGAAGAGCATTCTTGAGTGCCTGTGCACGCACGCACGCACGCACGCACACACACCTGCACACATGCGTACAAACACACAGGGGCTGCATTTCCATGCAGTCATCTCCATAATCTGCTAAAATAGGCTTTTCTCTCCACCACAGCAGCCTGTTTATGCAAAACGGGGCTATTTCTGCACCCGGAGAAAACCCAGTCCCCGTGTGTGTGTGTGTGTGTGTGTGTGTGTGTGTGTGTGTGTGTGTGTGTGTGTGTGTGTGTGTGTGTGTGTGTGTGTGTGTGCGCACGCATGCGTATTTTGTCTCCCCAAGCATCTTCGTGCACAGGCGGTGGAAAAACAGATACAGAAACCAAACAAGGAACATCACCTGAAAAGCGAACTTCAACTTTGAAGTATTTAAACTGCAGTCACCCTCAGCAATACACAGCCATGTGAGGCGATGCATGTACAGCCATGTGAGGTGAGACATGTACAGCCATGTGAGGCGAGACATGTACAGCCATGTGAGGCGAGACATGTACAGTTGGACATGTACAGTTGGATATGTACGGTTGGACATGCACAATTGGATATGTACAGTTGGACATGCACAATTGGATATGTACAGTTGGACATGTACAGTTGGACATGTACAGTTGGACATGCACAGTTGGACATGTACAGTTGGACAAGCACAGTTGAGCATCTGCACAAAGGCAGTATTTTCGGCTTTACAGCAGTTTAACAAGCCCCACACTAACCCTTCCAAAGAAGCCCAAATTGTCAGTGTACAATCCCCAAAACCAAACACTATTCAGTGGAGTAAGAAATACTCCCGACCAGGAGGACAAAACATGCCAGTCAAGGACAGAAAAACATTTGAAAGGGAAGCTGCCACAAACCACAATACCATGGCCTCCAAAATGACCCCAGAACTAAATCATGTTCTCTTTTAGACAGTCTCATCAAAAACTGCAAGTTGCAAGCTCCATAAAGAGAGTATTTATTGTTACGGCCCCCTACGTCTACACAGTCTGTAGGACTGAATGTGCCTTCCGTCTCCGTCACTCTCTTCTCTTCCTCTCTCTCTCTCTCTCTCTCTCTCTCTCTCTCTCTCTCTCTCTCTCTCTCTCTCTCTCTCTCTCTCTCTCTCTCTCTCTCTCTCGCTCTCTCTCTCTCTCTCTCTCCACATCTCGCCTTCATATTTGGTCAGAGAGACAGACAGAGCACCAAAGTCTCACATTGGTTGCAAATCAAATATGAAACTGACGACAGCCAGACCGCCGAGAGACGCCAGCCTTTTCTCATGTCAGTTATTTTCACATATACAGCAATGAACGCCAGGAGCCATGGGAAGCACAGACACACACAGACATTTAAAGAGAAGAGCTAATTAAATGTTCTGGTTAATAGCTAAAACTACTACTACTACTACTGTCGGCTGCTCCCTTTAGGGGGCGCCACAGCAGATCATCCGTTTCCATCTCTTCCTGTTCTCTGCATCTTGCCCTGTCACACCAGCCACCTGCATGTCCTCTCTCCCCACATCCATAAACCTCCCCTTTGGCCTTCCTCTTTTCCTCTTCCCTGACAGCTCCATATTCAGCATCCTTCTCCCATATACCCAGCAGCTCTCCTCCACACATGTCCAACCTGAGCGGTCCCTCTAATATACTCGTTCCTAATCCTGTCCTTCTTCATCACTCCCAGTGAAAATCTTAGCATCTTCAACTCTGCCACCTCCAGCTCCACCTCCTGTCTTTTCACCAGTGCCACTGTCTCCAAACCATATAACATAGCTGGTCTCACAACCATCTTGTAAACCTTCCCTTTAACTCTTGCTGGTACCCTTCTGTCACAAATCACTCCTGACACTCTTCTCCGCCCACTCCACCCTGCCTGCACTCTCTTCTTCACCTCCCTTCTGCACCCCCCGTTACTTTGGACAGTTGACCCCAAGTATTTAAACTCATATGCCTTCGTCCCCTCCACTCCTTGCATCCTCACCATTCCACTGTCCTCTCTCTCATTCACGCATAGGTACTCCGTCTTGCTCCTACCGACTTTCATTCCTCTTCTGTCCAGTGCATACCTCCACCTCTCCAGGCTCTCCTCAACCTGAACTCTACTCTCACTACAGATCACAATGTCATCCGCAAACATCATAGTCTACGGAGACTCCTGCCTGATCTTGTCCGTCAACCTGTCCATCACCATTTCAAACAAGAAAGGGCTCAGAGCCGATCCTTGATGTAATCCCGCCTCCACCTTGAACCCATCTGTCACTCCAACCGCACACCTCACCATTGTCACACTTCCCTCGTACATATCCTGCACCACTCCTACATCTCTGCAACTCCCGACTTCCTCATACAATACCACACCTCCTCTCTCGGCACCCTGTCGTATGCTTTTTCTAAACCTACAAAGACACAAGTAATCGCTAAAAGCACTGCCATAAAACAACACCAACATTGTAATATAGCTGCAGAAGGTAACATCCTTCCGCGTCTCTCTCTGCTGCCTCGTATCACTCCGCTAAGCCCCTCCCACCAAATGAACTTACACTCGTGGTACAAACAGGAAATGTCAAAGCGAGACTCCAGAAGCTTCTATCGTAGTTGATAATCTAGCCACGTAGAAAACGTTTTCCAGTGAACCTCTCAATTGCACTAATATGGTTCATGTGAAGCAGCCATTTCGAGTTGGCACTGTTGATTTCTAGGGTTACGGTTACTGTTGTAGGGTAATGTTATGCAGCCACCACACGCGGGGCAGGGCGGACGACGATTGATCGCGTACACGCGCATCTGCATTTGTAGCGCAGCCAGTAGGAAGGCCCGCTCTCTGAAATGACCCGTGATTGGCTAAAATCCTCCGTCCCGGGCTAGATTCCCTAAAGCCTAAATATAGAGCCAAAAGGAGGCGCATACGTCTGGGTTTCTCTCAGACCACCAGAATTACAATATGCTGAAAGGTTATTATGGAATTTTTGCCCAAGGACGACATTAAAAAAATAAAAATAAAATAAAATTGCGTACCTCAGCTTTAAGGTGGGAAATATCGTGATGGTCCCTTCTAACAGGCGTATCATGTATTTATGATGTTGTGGGGTTAGAGAGGCCGGTCTACCAGTCTACTCTTTGACAAAGCAGAAATGAACCACTATAAACTACTGCATGCTTAATACGAGTACATTATTGTCGTGTATGAAACACTAATATTGTTCTAAACGGTTTAAGTAGATAACTGGAAAGTGCACACGGCAGACTTATGACAGTAACGTAGTATATTTATTCTTACGCTGTAACAACCTAGCTATCCCGAGTAGAGCGGAGTACCAAGAGGACGCCCTGGTGGCGATTCTGCGATATATACTCTTCAGAACAACCAATAGCTGAGCTTCACCTCATTCAGCACCAATCACATTTGAATATGCACATTCAAAACCAACCAACCCACACTGGTTAATATTCTGTGTTGGGAACACCACAATTATCTAGCGACAAGAAAAACTGGTGGGGATGTGTCACCACTGGCCCCACCTTAATATAAACCAAAACCCCACAAAACCTCCTTCGATCTATGATTGAATCACATCAGGATTTAGGTGAGAGTCAGCCGGAGGCAGGATGGTGTTAGCTCAGGGTCCAGGAGGCACACAGGAGGACTAAAGACAGCAGCTGTAGTGAACAGACACATTATCTTAACACCCATGGAAAATACCATGGTTGATGAGCACAACAAGCAGACTGTTAGTAATGCATGCAGAAAGGTGGAAGCCTACACAATCTCCACATTTCTTTAGGATGAGTCGTTTCACAAACAAAAGCGCCTCATTTCGGGTAAAGCGCTCAGACAAGGAAAACATTTTAATCCAAATCATCCTTGCAACTTCTCTCACGTCGCTTTCTTTTCTATCACTGAACATTTTAAACTAAGGCTGTGCCATTGTTGTTCTTGTAATCTTTAATTTTAAATCCGACATCACCGCATGTGCATGTGATACTTATCAGAACATATAAGCAAACTGTATTGTTTGTCATATCTTTGCAGAGCGTGCTGCACATGAAACAGGGATGATCAGATTGGTCTGCAGACCTCAGCGATGGCGTCTTATCATTATGGTGCTGTGTTAACCATTGCTGCTGATGCTGGGCTTCCAGTTCGAGGGTGTTCTCAGTTTCCACGTGTCTGCCATGAGGAGATAATGCCGACTGAAGGTCATCAAAAGTCATCAGTCATAATCATACTTACTTTTCTTCACCGCTGCCGCAATTGCCTTATGCATTTTGACAGCTGTATGTTCTGAAATGTACATGGGCAGGGAGCAGCATTTAAGAAGAGATGAACGATGAAACCCAATTGCACATTTCTTTCCAACTACATCTTCAAGGTTTGATGCTTCGGTTGATTTTAGGGCTCAAGTCAGTCAGTCGTAGCCTGTATAACAACACCGATTTGCAAATGAACAAAATTTAATTTCAGCTTGCTTTTTTTCTTTTTAAACAGATTTGCCTTGTTTAATTTTTTTAATTGAGGATATTAGACAATTAATACTTTAACTGAAGCCGAGGAGCCCGGTATGTGTGATTTGTCACAAATAAACTTTGCTTGGTAACACACACTAAGGTCACATTTTACATCCTTAAGTTCATTTTTAAGTCCAAACAAGAGTCATTGTCCATAATCAGCAAGACCACTTGTAGGATAAAGTTGCCAAATGCAAACCAAGGTGAATTTGTGTATCTAAAGATTTTTCTCCAGGTTGATCAGGCAGATCTGGATTTCATTTCCTCCATCTAATGACAATGAACCTTGTGAGATTCAGCCTCTTGTAAACAACACCTTCACTTTACTTTATTGCTTGACCTGCATCTGCATCGAAAAAGGCCCCGAGAGCCTTCAGAAGGAGGGGCCCATTAACGACATGGCTTAAATCAGCAAGTGTAAGAACACATGACACTGACGTTCCCAGGAGTTAGCCACCATCCTCTGTGTGTAACACGTTATGTTGAAAACCAAGGTAAGAGCCCATGGTTATCAGGCATCCGGGTTTCCAGGTGTTGGCGCTATAAAGGGAACCCGTATTAAGATTAATTACTAACATGCACAGGTCGATTATATGTGATGTAGTCTCTAGCGGAGCTCCTCTCATGGCCAACAGCGTACGAATGAATGATAACAAGCGAGCTACTATGCTACCTAAATTAAGAGACCCAATAGCCAAGTTCAGTGGCTTTCAATCCTCAGAGAAGTCAGTACTGCTAGTTTCCTATGCTGCCAGGTACTTAAACACAACAGCTGGTTATAACTGTCTACCAGGCAGGCCAGGGAACTGGCAGTAGAGGGATGGCGAACCACTGGGTGGCCCTCGGCAGGGTTACGTGTATGGTTGACCCCAATGGAAACTTCACAAGATTGAGTCTACTGGTCAAGGGCTGCTCCCACATCCCAGCCACCAGTTCACCCTTTCATTGGTTTAAGTACAGGAGCAATCTATGTTGAATTTAAATGTTAATTTAAGAAAGTAATAACATAAAAATGTAAATATAGTAAAACAGAGCATACCAGTGGTACAGTGGTACGCTCCGTCATGTCCATCTACCGCAGGCATGTATGTAAGTAAGCTGCTAACATCTATTTCAGCATCTCTGATATATTCTCTGCACCACTGCACTTTATCACCTCTTATTTCACCTGTATAAGCCAATCCTTGTGTATACAGCTGAAGATTGTTGTGTTGCACTGCTGTTATTCTATGTTAAGTACACAGAGAGCCGTGACATCGGATATATGTGCAAAACTACACGGCCAATAAACACGATTCTGACTCTGATTTGAGTCTATGTTGGAAAAGTAAAAAAAAGAAAAGAAAAAAAGTCATCAGTTGTGTTTAAGTGAACAACTGAACAACCAACAATCTGTTTCCAGTGTCTTTAATTAATCTTCATACAGACGCATCTGCTTTTCCACCTCAAACAGGAATTAAAAACATTTGGGTGATATTTTAATATTATTCACAGCTTCAAAATTTGCGTATAAATACCTTGGTAGAAATGCAGCTACAGTGTCTGTCTGTTTGTCTGTCTGTCTGCCTGTCTGCCTGTCTTCTTGGCCTGTAGGTAATTGTTCATGGAGGCTGTCAGGATGCATGTTGTGTTCACTGTCCAAACTATTGCACATGTTTATTACCTAATTCACAATAGTGCTTTATTTTCACTGGCCATTTGTATTTGTCATTCTGTAAAAAGGGGGCGAAAATGATTTAACCCCTGCAGATAATTCCAATTAAAAATATTTTCCCACAATTGCGCTTGTAATGTTTAATGAAAAAGCGTCCTGATGAATTTGTGTTGCAGTGAAATCGAGTTGGCCTTTATTATTCTTATTTAAAACTAGTTTGACTGCCGCTGATTGTCTTTCATAATTAACTCCATTGCTCTGCATCCATGGCAGTAATTATGCATAGGTGTGCAAATAGTATAATTTGGCATTTAGAAAAGTGTTTTAGGGGCAGTTAAATGTCTTGATTATACATACTTCATTCAGAAGCAAAATTAGCCTGTTAAACTTGACATAAAGAGCACTTTTGTATATATCGTGAAAAATCGTTATCATGTGATATGAAAATGTTCATAGTGACAATTTTCTGCCGTATTGCCCAGCACTCAGCCTAAATATACAAGAGCTGCGGTTTGTTCAGAATTTAGGTAGTGATGCTTGTTGTGGAAACGATCAATCTTGTATCTCCAAGTCAAACGCAAGAGCGCTTTGTCATTTTCCACATAGCAATGCAAATTATGGAACAACGTATTGCATTGCTGCACCTCAGAACAGAATTGATCCTCCACCTCTAATCCATACCTGACATGGACTATGACATGGGTCCATGAGTCTATTTGTATTTTCAGAGAGGAGGGACACGTTTTATTTCTTAGGCTTCTTTAGTCTGTGGGGGCATACTCCTACCTCATTGATGACCAAAACTAATTTGATTTTTTTTCTTGCTTCAGCTAATTAGTATCTGCTGGATCTGGCGGGACTCATGATGGCTTATCTCTCGAGGTGGATGGGCTCTCCACTGGGTCGGCACAAGGGGAAGCCTCATTGAGACTTCATGGAGAGTAGATATGGGGGACTGTGTGTCTGTTTTCCAATAAATGATTAAAATGATATGAGCCTTTTCATTTCAGTGACATTTATCCGCAGTAATTTCATTTGCATGTGCGTGTTAAATGTGTCTAATACGTCTACAGCACTTTCCGTTCAGCTCCAGTAATTGCAGGAGAATTTGATGGTGACATTTGTTCCCCCTAAATTGCTGTAAACACATTTGGCAATTTGGCTGAGGAGTTTAAACGGAGGGCCTCCTCCTGGAAGGCAGAAAATCAGTTTAAGTTAGTTTCAGCAAGTTCAAGCTGAATGAATGAAACAACAACCACAGCATCGCTTGTCATAAATGAACAATGCCTGCACGTTAGGGCAGGCAGACAGCTTGAATGGTGCTCTTCATCAGTCAGTAATGAACAAATCAAGTGTGGTAACACCTACTGACCCTGATAGCTTCACACTCTACTGCTCATTCATCTATCGCCTGCTGCCAGCGCTGTACCGCCCTGCCTCAATGCTTATTCTCTTGCTCCCACCACGTCCCCAGTATCCACCTGTGGGCTCCGTTTTCCACGCTTTCTCAACGAGGAATTTGTAAATGATGATCTTGTTTGCCCGATATCTGATTCCTCAGGGAGTGAGAGAACCAGAGTCCTGACACCCAATTCAAAAATGTGTCATTTCATTATAACAGCTTTGTTCATACATGAGTTGGCCGATAAAAAACAAAAAAAAAAGCTTACCCTCTGCAACGTTTCTTTTTCAAATGCAGCAAGTCTATTTCTGAGGTCCCTGTGCGCCAGCGTCAGCGTGCACTTCATTATAGCATGTCCAAATGGATTGTTGGTGCTGCACATGTATGAGAAGCAGGGGATTCGACAGTCTCCATATATCAGAGGATCAATCCCAAATGCACACATTACAAAATATTGAGGTTAAGCCTTGCACAAATATTTCAGTCACGTTGCATCTGTTGAGAGTCCCATCAAATACAGACGTGTCTTTCACACATTTGGACTAAGATGTAATTTTTCTACAGGAGTCCAGCCTCGGGGCCGGTGATCACACCGCATTACAGAGTGGCTGAATGGAGGCAATAGTCCACTCCAGCTATGGGGATACGTCTGTAGGTGCAGCCAACCTGGTTAGAAAAGGAGTCCTGTTAGTTTCATCCTTGGATACCCAACACAAAACGGAAGAACATAACAGGTAATGTAGATGATCCAAACTGGGACAACAATTAGTTGTCTTGCTTAATAGCAAAGTTACCAGTTTTCAGGGAGACTAAAGTTGGTTGGCACAGTCAAGCCTCGATAGATCCGGATCAAGAACCAAACACATGATTCCCCTATAATATGTGTGGCACCACGTTCAACCTCCAACCATCTAATGACTAATTCAAACAATCTGTACTTTAGGCCCACTGGGAAGAATTTCACAAAAGCTCTACAATTAAATGCCAACCTTGATTGACAATAAAATGGATTAAAATTGATTGAAATTAAGTTCTTACTTATGTCAATATTCATACCGTGTTAATCTCCAGCTCTACAAAATAAAACATTGATAAAATGTATATTAAAAAAAATATTCAAGAAGGTCGAGGGTTCCACATTAATTGGAAGGCCACATAAACACCATCAAATTTACAATTTTCAAAACTCTTTCTTTTTCTACCCAAATCTATGCCTAGAATAATAGACAGCCATATTTTTCATTTGGAATAAATCCAACCCACAGACAAACAGAGGCTGCTTTGAGGTTCCCAAATCGGCAGGGAGTTTGGGCTCATCTATTTTTAGCCGCTAGTATTGGGCAGCCAACATAACCGAATTGTCTTGCTAGGTATCTGTATTGCAGAACAAATGTGGTCCAGCTTGGACCCTTATGGAACTAACATCCAGCCCCATGTCTTCTTCAATCTCCTTTCTGAGTTCCCTACTCGGTGCTGACTCAAGTATTCATGTTCATAATCCTATTGTAAAAAACAAACAAACAAACAAACTTCAAAATATAGTGCACTTCTGCCTCATCCAGGTCAGTGGCCTTCTACCACCACTATCTAACCACCTATCCCAACCTCTGGGAGATGAAGCATTTCAGATGTGGTGTAGACAGGAGGTGTTGCTCTCCAGTGATCTGTCTGATAACTGCACATCTGCCCCTTCTGAGATGCTGCAGAAGGAACACAATATTCCAAAACCTCTTCTCTTTAGTGACACAGCTTTGTTATGCAGCACTACCCTCCCCCATCCACCTGCAAGAATTGTAAAAGATAGATGAGCGTTAAAGCCTTCTGTCAAGTGGCATGTCTGTGTAATGCCATTAAGGAAGATATCAATTAACCCTAATTGGGGAATACAAAGTCAGTGTAGGAGCAGGATTTAGATCGTAAACTGGCACTCAGAGGAGACCTGTCAACTTAGTCTGGGGTGAATTCTTTGCACAGGAGGTATGCCTTATGTGATTCAAAACAATACAATGTTGACATTATTTAAATGTAATACAAACTAAGGTGCACACCAATGTAGAACCCTAATGCTTAAGATGGCACCCGAGCATAACCTATTTATTTCACGTGTTTTGGTCATGCGCCGCTTTGAAACCCCCAATCTTTTGAAGATTTTTCAGATGTATTTGGGAAAACGATAAATGTCGTCCCACCACTGCCATCTGTAGAGTGCCCCCTGCAGGACAGACCGTTGCTGCATTCACTGCAGCAGCATGGAAAACCGCACTGTTCACACATCAGGTGGAAAAGATGCTCTCTCTACTTTTCCTTTTCCTCTTGAAAATCTTAAGTTAGGGGCAGATCTTGAAAATGTGGTTTGTTTTTTTTTGTAACATGTGATTCCTCTTTATAGAATTTGCATAGATT
>JAJHIY020000327.1:42500-72500 GCA_022114975.2 Lampris megalopsis
CCTCTTGTTTGCCCATTTCTCTCGCCATCCTTTTACTATACTGTACCCACGGCGGGGTTGTCAGCTTCCCCCTCTCACATATTAAATGGTTTTATTTCCTTTGCCTGGACATTTACTGGGAACTCAAACATATTTTCTGTTCAAAAGTCCCATAGTGTTTGCAGGTGTAAGCAGGTGTAAATTATTCTTGGCATTTAGTTCAGTAAGTACCGATTGGATGGGTTTTACTAAATCATAACAGCTGAGGCGCTATCCTGCAGACTGTCAACCTCACAAAGTACTGCACCAAGTTTTAAGGTATAATTCTGTGATTCTCTTAATTTCATAGTGTTCTTTGTATTATTATGTGGCAAACAGCCTCACAATCTCAAACCTAAACAGGGCACACAATAATAAAATGATCTCATCTGGCCTTGATTTGAACATATATATATATATATATATATATATATATATATATATATATATATATATATATATATATATATATATATATATATATATATATATATATATATATATATATATATATATATATATATATATATATATATATATATATATACATACATACACACACACACACAACTGAATATTGATTACACACAACATGTATGGGGCACATTTAAAGAGACATACACATGTATTGTAAACTTACAGATATACATGCGCAAAATTGTGTGAAAACAGACACACAGATCAACACATACAAAAATACCATACACATATACTACATGGTTGCATGCACAGAGAAAAACACAGATGAACACGCTGTCTCCAGCTGACACACAGGGAATCTGACAGCAGGGAGTCAAGTCAAGTCAAATTGATGTATGAAGCACATTGAAAAACAACCCGCGTTGACCAAAGTGCTGTATACACCAGAGCAGGTAGCCAAAAACACAAAGACCAGGAACATCGACATAACCAACACGCCACACTATCACACAAACACATGGACACAGGCACAGGCCAGGAATGAGCCACATCGGGAGGATTCAAATGCTAGTGAATGAAAGTACGTTTTGAGCTGGGACTTAGAGATTCATCAGTCTCATTATGTCCATATGCCCTAATCACGTGTAGGCACAAGGACAAACACACACACACACACACACACACACACACAACATGGCAGGAGTACAACTGGCTTCTAATCAACACAAGCTGGCTGACGGCTCAAAGGCCGGGGGTCATTTTCATGAATTAGCATTGTCACGAAATAAAGTCCACCTCAGGAGCTGTGCTGTGAGCTGTCTTCGAAAGTAGACTCGCTCCTCGAAAGTAGACTCGCTCTTCGAAAGTAGACTCGCTCTTCTAAAGTAGACTCGCTCTATAACCACACTTAAAGAGGAACACACTGGCTGAAACCTAAGACACGGAGGGTTTCGCAGGGGACGAGGATGCAGAGGACATCTACTGTCTCTTGTGTTGATGAGCTCTGGCTTGTCCTGGCACACAAACATATAATTCTTCTTTCTTTTTCTTTTTTTTTTGGATGTTTCCCCCTTTTTTCTCCCCAACTGTACTTGGCCAATTACCCCACTCTTCCAAGCCGTCCCTGTCGCTGCTCCACCCCCTCTGCCAATCGGGCAGGGCTGCAGACTACCACATGCCTCCTCCTATACATGTGGAGTCGCCAGCCGCTTCTTTTCCCCTGACAGTGAGGAGTTTCACCAGGGGGACGTAGCGTGTGGGAGGATCACGCTATGTCCCCCAGTCCCCCCCCCCGAACAGGCGCCCCAACAGACCAGAGGAGGCGCTAGTGCAGCAACCAATACACATAACCACATCCAGCTTCCCACCCGCAGACACAGCCAATTGTGTCTGTAGGGACGCCCAACCAAGCCGGAGGTAACACTGGGATTCAAACCACCGATCCCAGTGTTTGTAGGCAACGGAAAAGACCGCTACGCTACCCGGACGCCCAAAGATGTCAATTTTACACTCCACAGTCATCTGCAATGACTGGCTACTGAGCAGCACCAGTGCATCATGGGAGGGATAACCCCCTCTCTCCTTGGTATGATGAAAGTAGCGGTTGAATGAAGGGAAAGGATGCTTAGTTAACTTATTTCATCCAGATCTTTCCCACGACTCTCCAATCATGACGCTCAATCGTCTTAACCATGGGATCAAACACAGCCGTAATCCTCTCTCAGTGTCCCAAGGTGGACAAGGAGTGGGGGTTTTGGTATGGTTCAACAATGTCCTGCCATCATTTAACATACTATGTTGCAGTATAAGCCTCGCCGGGCCTGGGTGGCGCTGATGAGCTCAAACCTACAACCGGACAGATACCTGCACACACCTGCTTCCACTTGCAAGGATGCTTACAAAGCATCTGTCCATATACTGCATCTACATGTTACACACCAATAAAGATGTGTTTTTAACACACACACACACACACACACACACACACACACACACACACAAACACACTGTTTAATGATACAAGAGGCTACATTCATTAAATTAGCCTGGCAAAAATGTCCAGCATGGTAGGAAATTGGTAACCTGCACAGTAACTTGCTGTGTGTGTGTGTGTGTGTGTGTGTGTGTGTGTGTGTGTGTGTGTGTGTGTGTGTGTGTGTGTGTGTGGAGAGTAATATCAGCCTTTGTGCTGGCCACATTATACTTTAGTGAATCTGTCACTTTCCATTTGTTTTAACGCAGTGCTCAGTAGGGTTCATCACACACACACACACACACACACACACACACACACACACACACACACACACACACACACACACACACACACACAGCATGCTGAACACAAAATTATGCAGAATAAAAGAGAAAAGGGGGAGAGGGGAGACGATGCCACGTGACAGGAGCCATTAGGTCTACTGTAACAGGTTCCCAAGTCTCCGGGATGGTCGGGAGGCTGCTCAGGTAGACCAGCAGCTCCGAGCGTGTGAAGGATCCCATCCGGGAGTTTATCACGAAGAGCGGCTGGTGATGCTGTGCTCGGTGCTGAACTTGTGCTGCTCTCTCAACATGTGCAGTGTTGACGTGGTCAAGTCCTCTCCATTAAAAGCAAACATCACCCTCGCTGCTATGAACCGTTGTAGCTGGTCTGTGTTGGTGATAGCAGTAATTCAGCTAGTTATTTATAAATTGGGCTAGCTGCCTGCTCAAGTGCAGGTGGTCACCCCCTCTTCCTCTCTCTCTCTCATTATGGCATTCATCATTTTCTCTGACCTTCAGTAACATCGCTAATTGGCAGTGATTAGACAATTTGATGAAATAAACAAACCCGTGTTTTGTTTGTGACTCGCCCATGGCACAACATGTGCTGCCCCCCTCCCCTCCCCTCCCCCACCCCGGAGTCACTGATTCAGCCAATCAGTCAGCCAGCCATTCAACCATGTGGTCACTGAGACGGTCAACAAATTACCAGGGTCTAGTCACTCTTCCAGCCAGCCAGTCAACCAGCCATTCAGCCATGTGGTCACTGAGACAGTCAACAAATTTTGAAGGTCTAATCAGTCTTTCAGCTAGCCAGCCTGTCAACCAGCCATTCAGCCATGTGGTCACTGAGACGGTCAACAAATTATCAAGGTCTAGTCAGTCTTTCAGTCAGTCAGCCAGCCAGTCAACCAGCCATTCAGCCATGTGGCCACTGAGACAGTCAACAAATTTTGAAGGTCTAGTCAGTCTTTCAGTTAGCCAGCCAGTCAACCAGCCATTCAGCCATGTGGTCACTGAGATGGTCAACAAATTATCAAGGTCTAGTCAGTCTTTCAGTTAGCCAGCCAGCCAACCAGCCATTCAGCCATTCGGTCACTGAGATGGTCAACAAGGGCTAGTCAGTCTTTCAGCCAGCCAGCCAGCCAGCCAACCAGCTGACCAGCCAGCCAGCCAGCCAGCCAGCCAGCCAGCCAGTCATCCAGCCGGTCATCCAGTCTATCACCTAGCCAGCATGTTAGCCGGCCAGGTCATCAGCCATGCAAGACGCCAACCAGCGTCTCTGTGATGTGGCCGTGGGTCCAGCAGACCTGGCTGTAGGGAGCCCGCACACGTTAAGTCAAGTACTCAGCCAGCATGCCAATTAACCAGGCAAAATGAAAGCCAGATGAAGTGGGGATGAGGAGCGAGAGAGGAGGCAGATGAACAAGGAAAGAGAGTGGCGACATTTGTTAAAGCCACAGGAGAATAAGAGAGATGTGCCCTTACCTGATTTTATTGCCAAGGCGGGTGATCGCAACAAGGGGGGGGGGAGAGAGAGAGAGATATTAGAATGCAGACATTGCTTTTTCAGCTTAAAATAATCTAATATGTTTATGTATGAAAATTTATACGTATATGTTTTAATCACTTGCTTCACTTGCTCAGATCAAGACAGCACACAAAGACAATGAAAAGAGGAATTCGAGCTGTGACATGAAGACTCAAACCAGTGACCATAAACCACATCAGCAGACACACACACACCAAGGACATGCCAGTCCACATTCATGATGTTGAACTGATCTTGTCTGTCTGTCAATCTGCTGTGATGGAAACTGCTGCTGATGTGCTGTCTGCATGTCTGCATGAGGGTGCAGCAGGACACTACGTCCCTCTACAACATGCATGCAAGTGTGACGTCCACGCACAACAAGTCTGAAACTGCATGGCGGCAGTCCCTTCACAGCACACAGGCTGGGGAACCAACACAGCACACCAAAATACTGCAAAAGGACAGAAAGAGGAATCTGAAAGTGGTATTTGTAGTATTGAAGTAGTGAAGGAGGGTTTCTCTCTCTCTCTCTCTCTCTCTCTCTCTCTCTCTCTCTCTCTCTCTCTCTCTCTCTCTCTCTCTCTCTCTCTCTCTCTCTCTCTCTCTCTCTCTCTCTCTCTCTCCCAGTCAGGGTGTAATAATGTCTAGTAGAGTGACGCAGTGACCCTGTCATATCAAATGTAGTTTTCTGTGATGGCCTGCGTGCCTGGCCCTCGATGATAGAGACTGATTGAGCACCTCGGCTACACAAACCATTGCGTAAGTGTGTGTGTGCGTGTGTGTGTGTGTATGTATGTGCAGTTGTGTGTTTATGTGTGTGTGTGTGTTTATGTATGTGTGTGTGTGTATGTATGTGCAGTTGTGTGTGTCTGTGTGTGTGTCTGTGTGCATGCGTGAGCGAGACCCTTCAGAATGACACATGTCAGAGTGCACACTCTGCTCACAAACCTGTTAACCTGAGACTCCACTACTGGAGAAGGGTTGGTAGTGGTGGGGGGGGTTGGGGGGGGTGAAGAGCAATGAGGAATACAGACAAGCAAAGGAAGGAATATGAGAGAAAGAGAGAGAGAGAGAGAGAGAGTGACGAGAAGTGATTTTTGATTCCCAGTCATTCAAATGAACACTTAACACTGTCAATACATCCAGCCATGTTGTATATACTGTACTGCACATGTTGTATATAATGTACTGCACACTTTGTATACACTGTACTGCACATGTTGTATATACTGTACATGTTGTATACACTGTACTGCACATGTTGTATATACTGTACTGCACATGTTGTATACACTGTACTGCACATTTTGTATACACTGTACATGTTGTATACACTGTACTGTACATTTTGTATACACTGTACGTTTTATAGACTGTACTGTACATTTTGTATACACTGTACATGTTGTATACACTGTACTGCACATGTTGTATACACTGTACTGCACACTTTGTATACACTGTACATGTTGTATATACTGTACTGTACATGTTGTATACACTGTACTGCACACTTTGTATACACTTTACATGTTGTATATACTGTACTGTACATGTTGTATACACTGTACTGTACATGTTGTATACACTGTACATGTATACACTGTACTGTACATGTTGTATACACTGTACTGCACACTTTGTATACACTGTACATGTTGTATATACTGTACTGTACATGTTGTATATACTGTACTGCACATGTTGTATACACTGTACTGCACACTTTGTATACACTGTACATGTTGTATATACTGTACTGTACATGTTGTACACACTGTACATGTTGTATACACTGTACTGTACATTTTGCATACACTGTACATGTTTTATACACTGTACTGTACATTTTGTATACACTGTACATGTTGTATACACTGTACTGCACATGTTGTATACACTGTACTGCACACTTTGTATACACTGTACATTTTGTATATACTGTACTGTACATGTTGTATATACTGTACTGTACATGTTGTATACACTGTACTGCACACTTTGTATACACTGTACATGTTGTATATACTGTACTGTACATGTTGTATATACTGTACTGTACATGTTGTATACACTGTACTGTACATTTTGTATACACTGTACATGTTGTATATACTGTACTGCACATGTTGTATACACTGTACTGCACACTTTGTATACACTGTACATGTTGTATATACTGTACTGTACATGTTGTACACACTGTACATATCGTATACACTGCACTGCACATGTTGTATATACTGTATTGTACATGTTGTATATACTGCACTTTACATGTTGTATACACTGCACTGTACATGTTGTATATACTGTACTGCACATGCTGTATACACTGTACTGCACATTTTGTATACACTGTACATGTTGTATACACTGTACTGTACATTTTGTATACACTGCACATGTTGTATATACTGTACTGCACATGTTGTATACACTGTACTGCACACTTTGTATACACTGTACATGTTGTATATACTGTACTGTACATGTTGTATACACTGTACTGCACATGTTGTATACACTGCACTGCACATTTTGTATACACTGTACATGTTGTATATACTGTACTGTACATGTTGTATACACTGTACTGTACATTTTGTATATGCTGTATGTGTTGTATACACTGTACATGTTGTATAAACTGCACTGTACATGTTGTATATACTGTAAATGCTGTGTATACTGTACATGTTGTATATAATGTACATGTTGTCTACACTGTACTGTACATGTTGTATACACTGTACTGTACATTTTGTATATGCTGTATATGTTGTATACACTGTACATGTTGTATATACTGTACTGTACATGTTGTATATACTGTTCATGTTGTATACACTGTACATGTTGTATACACTGCACTGTACATGTTGTATATACTGTAAATGCTGTATATACTGTATATGTTGTATATACTGTACATGTTTCATACACTGTACTGTACGTGTTGTATACACTGCACATGTTGTATATACTGTACTGTACATGTTGTATACACTGTACATGTTGTATATACTGTACATGTTGTATATACTGTACTGTACGTGTTGTATACACTGTACTGTACATGTTATATACACTGTACATGTTGTATACACTGTACATGTCGTATAAACTGCACTGTACATGTTGTATACACTGTACATGTCGTATAAACTGCACTGTACATGTTGTATGTACTGCACTGTAAATGTTGTATACACTGCACTGTACGTGTTGTATATACTGTACTGTACATGTTGTATGTACTGCACTGTACATGTTGTATACACTGCACTGTACATGTTGTATGTACTGCACTGTACATGTTGTGTACACTGCACTGTACATGTTGTATATACTGCACTGTACATGCTGTATACACTGCACTGTACATGTTGTATATACTGTACTGTACATGTTGTATGTACTGCACTGTACATGTTGTATACACTGCACTGTACATGTTGTATATACTGCACTGTACATGTTTTATATACTGCACTGTACATGTTGTATACACTGCACTGTACTTGTTGTATAAACTGTACTGTACATGTTGTATACACTGCACTGTACATGTTGTATACACTGCACTGTACATGTTGTATATACTGTAGTGTACAATGGACGTATACTGGTACTCTGTCATGTCCATCTACCTCAGGCATGTATGTAAGTAACCTGCTAACATCTAGTATTTCAGCATCTCTGATATATTCTCTGCACTTTATCACCTCTTATTTTGCCTGTATGTAGTCAGTCCTTGTGCATATAGTATGTGGAGATTGTTGTGTTGTAGTGTTGCTATTCTATGTTAAGTACACTGAGAGCCAAGGAACCGGAGTCACATTCCATGTAGTGTAAACCTACATGGCCAGTAAACCCGATTCTGGTTCTGAATTCATTTATTTTCCTTTCAGTTCCCATTGCTGCAACCACACGGGGTTTTGTTAAGAACCTTTCTGGCTCAGGTCACTGCTATTTTATGGGGAAATAGCTGCTACGTGAACAACACGCTTCAATTCTATACAAGAAACAAAAAACAGAACAACAACTCACTATGGCTTTAAACTACACATTAACTCGCCCCCCCTCCCCTCCCCTCCCCTCCCCTCCCCACCTCTTTACACTTTCTACCCAACCGGACGTCTGTCCTAGGCGTTAGTCTTGTTATGCCAGGATGCCTGCTGGATCTTAAATGTCTGGATCTCCAGAGCTGCTGGATCTTAAAGTGACTCCAGAGCTGCTGGATCTTAAACGTCTGGATCTCCAGAGCTGCTGGATCTTAAAGTGAGTCCAGAGACGTCCGGGGTCCTGGGCCTCGCCACAGCCGGAGTTAGTGAAATCATAACATATCATATTTTTCCAGCCTGGGAATCTGGAGAGGGTTTCCCCAATTTAGCCGAACCAGAGCTATTGTGCAATGGCAACACCTGCTGGATCCGGCTTTTAACTGCATTTGCAGAAAAGCTCGCGCTGAATTACATAACGGCACCGTGTTGCAAGTGAGACGGGGGGGGGGGGGATTAAGAAAAAAAAACAGGACAGCCTTCTTCAAAGTCCTTAAAACACGTCAGAGGGAGAAGGCAGTGTACTGGGAATGTAAAGCAAATAAAAACAAATGCAGACAGCAAGATGGATGTAGCTCATCAGTTTGGTCCCGATGCAGAAGCTCAGCTGTATGTTCAGGTTATACCGGCCTATCCCCTGCAAGATGCAGTACACGCGGGACCCTGCAAGCTAGAACAGAGAGGAAGAGAAACCGATAGAGGGGGAATTTACACAGAATGAACCTCCCCCCCCCCAGCACACAAACACACATGCATGCACGCATGCACACACACATGTTTGCACATGCACGCACGCACGCACAGACACACAGACACACAGACACACACACACACACAAAGACACACACACACACACACACACAGAGGCAGACTTTCGCTCTCTCTGGGGGTGTTTAGCATATTGTGTTGCCTGCGGTTGGCAAATTAGTCACATCTGAAATAGCCTAATTAACCCAGAGGAGCTTAACCCACTTATCAGGGCAGCCAGAGGGAGCGATGGAGGCACAGTGAGTGAGAGACAGGGAAGAGGAGACTATCTCTTCCTCTGGTTCACTCCCCTTATCCACTGTTTGTTTGTGTGTGATTAGAGACAGCTTGTAAAAAGTCAACCCTTTCTTGTCCGCTACATCGCGAACATGCAGCCGGGTAAACATGCAAAATCACATGCACCACAATAAAACACACAAACACGGGGCTACACACAAATACAGCGCAAAAAAAGAAAAGAAGAAAGAATAATAATGGGGTTACTACCACAGTGACAAAAGAACAAAATGGAAAAATTTCCACGTCGGAGTTTGTCTGTCCACCCAAAACCTGCAGTGCTAATTTGCATAGCTTATCACAGCTGAGTGGCTGTGATGAGAAATAGTATTTATAGTATGCATTTACTGCAGATGCCTTTCCTAGTGCAAACACTCACACACGGGCCAGCAGGGATGACGTCACGAAAGAGATCATATAAACTTGATAGCAGTTGTATCAAAACTAGAAATCTGCATTAATTCATCACTTTTCATATTTCTCATAAGCAACGATGCACAAGTGACCACGTGACATAGACTTCACTGTTTATAACAACAGGTCTATAGTACTGTGCTGGATTTCCTGTTTCCTCATCTTCGTTGCAGATACTCTCCTTTATCATTTCTTCTCGCTCCTCTCTTCACACTCTGCTTCTTCCTTCCATTTGTTTCTTTTCTCATCTACTCCATTTACTCCTTTCCCCTCTGTTTATGTCCCCCGTCCACTCCCCGTCTCCCCTCCTCTCCACTTTTCCTCTCAGTCTCACACTCCGCCTGCTCTCGTTCTCTTTCGTTCTCTTTGCTTTTTTTCGGTTGTGCTCTACTCATCCATCATTTAGGCTTGAATGGAGGAGAGTTATCTTCTCTCTCAGTTATCATTGCAAAGTGCAGATTGTTTTTGAGGCTGACTGACAAGCTGTTTGTGAGCGTGTGTGTGTGTGTGTGTGTGTGTGTGTGTGTGTGCCAGGTTTTTCTATCCTAACCTGAAACCACCTACCTTGTGGGGACATTTTATGGGTCCCCATGCGGAAAAGGGTCTATTGTAGGGTTAGGACTTCGGTTCAGGGTTAAGGTTCGAATTAGATCAAGTTAAAGAGATACTTTCACGCTGTTTCTGAGCACATTTTTAAAGAGCAGGGTAACCAAATTGACAGATTTGCTTCAAAATACTTTATAAATGTGGGAGATGTATTCCTGTTGACATGTTAAAATGCGTTGAACCATGTATAGAACTGATTTGCGGAGTTAGGCCGTTTTTGGGTATTTTTCCCGTTTTCCTTTCTTGATTTTTTGGCCGGCTTCCTTGGTGACGTCGCCGTCTTCCTTTCGGTGCCACGCCCCCAGAGTCTGAAACCAGTGGACGCTGCATATTTTTACACGTTCTTGAAGCTTTGTTTTATATACTTCGCAACATTTTTAATCATACAGAATTGGCTGGGTGGTTACTGATATGTTTTCCTGGGGTATGGGTATCCCAAAACACAGGTTTGAGCTCAGTTACCCGCCACTTTAACACGGGTGGTTTGAATTAAAATGAAAGGTAGGCGTGGTTTTATGATTTCATAGCTATTGGCTACTGAAATTCAGGGCGGTCGTGTGGGTGTGGCTGGGTGGGCTAAACGCTGGGGCTAAACCTCTCGCCGCTTGCCGTAGGAAAACGAGACATTCCGTTGTGACAGCCCCCTTCCTGCTCTGTCGTCAATTTACCAAAAAAAAAAAAAAAGAAGGCGAGCGACGAGACCACCGACAGCAGCTTTGAGGTTGAGGATGTGGATGTGGAAGTGGAAGACGAGTCCTCTTCCTCAGTGGAAGCCGACTGTAATATTCTCTAGAATATAATAGCCCGTTTGGCTATAAGGATGTGATACAAGCACTCCTATTGGCTGTTAAGTTAGCTGCAAGCTGATTGGTCCATCTGACGCATGAGGACGCAGGGGAACCACATAATCGTCAGTCTATGTTTAGCACTCAGCCGAGTCACTACTGTGGAGCTAGCTACTGTATGATTGTAACCGTCACCATTGAAATAAAGACACTGAATTATAAAGTCGTCGTCGGATTCCTCCAAACTGACAGAAAGTCAGACATGGTGTCAGAGTAAAAGCGTGAAAAGGAGAATACAGAAGAAACAGAAAAGTCCGAATGGACGTCGCTGGAGTTCCTGCACCCCGCATGGACTGGGAAGCTAGCAGTCTGCCCGAAGCATGGCGCAAGTTTCAACTGCACGCCGAGTTGATGTTTTCTGGACCTTTAAAGAGGAAATCGGAGGAAGAAAAATGCAGCTACCTACTGATTTGGGTAGGAGGAAATGGACGGGACATTCACAATACATGGACGCTCTCAGAAGTGGAAAGAAAGTTGCTGGAAACATACCACGGTCGTTTTGAACGGTACGTAAAACCCAAAGCAAATGTGATCTTCGCGCGCTATAAGTTCCATGGAAGGGCACAGGCAGCTCGCGAGCCTTTCGAACAGTTTGTGACTGATTTGAGACTGCTTGTGAAGGACTGTAATTATAGAGAGAGTGAAGGGGAGATCAGAGACCGTATCGTTTTCGGAGTTCATTCACCGAGAGTGAGAGAGAAACTACTGAACATCGGTTCCGAGCTAACATTGGAAAAAGCAATAGACGTTGCTAGGTCTCATGAACTATCACAAGCACAGCTCAAAACCATTGCTAGCACCAACACGGGCACGCGCGAACAGGCTGTGCATGCAATCGGTCGGAATGCAACAAAGAAGAAGCATTGGGAAAGGCGCGAGGACGACACAAAATGGCGCGCAGCGTCAGACAATGCCTCATGGAGAGCGAGAGACAACAACCGCAGTAAAGGATGCAAATACTGTGGGAACAAGACTCACAGTGGAAACGAAACCTGCCCAGCAAAAGGCAAGCAATGCAACAGCTGCAGCAAATGGAACCATTTCGCTAAAGTGTGTCTCTCCAGACCAGGAAAAGGCGTACACACTGTGGAGGATAATGAGTCTGACAGATGCTCAGACAATGAAGAACTGTTCATCGACGCATTGACACAAGGTAAAGACGGTAAAAATACGGATCAGGTTTTCGCTGATATGCAAGTAGGTCCAAACAAAAGCACAGTCAGTTTTAAAGTAGACACTGGGTCCTCAGCTAATGTCATTCCCACACAAGCTTTCAGAAGACTGGGAATACAGAGTGCGTTGCAGCCCTCCACTCGCCCACTATATGGCTATGGTGGTGAGCGGCTCGTCATTCAAGGGAAATGTGACCTGAAATGCCAGTACAAAGGCACCCGGTCAATGTTGAAGTTCTATGTTGTTGACACACAGGCACCACCTGTGCTAGGATTAAAAGCATGCCTAGACTTTGGACTGATCAAGCTCATACTGTCTGTATCCAACACACCCGAGGTATCACTCATTGAAGAGTACTCAGATGTTTTCAAAGGAATAGGACTGTTTCCTGGTGAATGCATAATCCACGTTGACCCAAATGTAACACCTGTGGTCCACCCACCGAGGCGCGTTCCAGTAGCCTTACGCGACCGTCTCAAAGAGGAGCTACAGAACATGGAGAAGCAACAGATTATTGTGAAAGTCACCGAACCGACTGAATGGGTCAACTCAATGGTGGCAGCAGAAAAGCCACGCACAGGAAAGCTCAGTGTGCTTTGACCCGAAGGAACTGAACAAGGCTGTGAAACGACCTCATTATCCTCTACCTACCCTCGACGACATCACCTCCAAACTGGCAGGGGCCTGCTATTTCAGTGTCATGGATGCTCGCTCAGGGCACTGGGCGATAAAACTCGCAGAAGAGTCGTCCAAGTTGACAACATTCAACACGGTGTTTGGAAGATACTGTTTCCTTCGTCTACCTTTTGGGTTGATCTCCGCCCAGGACGAGTTTCAACGGAAGGTTGATGAGACCTACGAAGGTCTACAAGGAGTCACAGCCATAGTGGATGATGTCCTCGTATATGGAAAGAGCAAGGAGGAGCACGACAGCAACCTCCGAGCCATGTTGCAGCACTCCAGAGAGCGAGGAGTGAAACTCAACCTGGAGAAGAGCACGATCTGCGCCACCGAGGTCAGCTATTTTGGGCATCGCATCACAAAGGATGGAGTCAAGCCTGACCCAGCCAAGATTGCAGCTGTGAGAGACATGGAGCCACCCAAGGACAAGGGTGAGTTGGAGACAATCCTCGGTATGGTTAACTATCTGTCCAAGTTTGCCCCGGTGCTCTCAGACATCAACGCACCCATGCGTCACCTGCTGAAGGAGTCAAGTGAATTCAGATGGGATGCGCAACATGACGAAGCTTTCAGGAAGATGAAAGAAGTGATCACATGCGAACCAGGACCAGTCTTAGCCTACTATGACCCTGGTAAAGAGCTCAGACTACAAGTCGACACATCGAAGTACGGACTAGGTGCAGTCCTGCTACAGGAAGAAAAGCCCATCGGATATGCATCCAAATCGCTAAATAACAGTGAAGTCAATTACGCACAAATAGAAAAAGAGCTATATGCTATTCTGTTCGGATGCAAGCGTTTTCACCAATACATCTATGGTCGTCATGTCATCGTGGAGAGTGACCACAAACCGCTTGAGTCCATTATGAGAAAACCACTCGCAGCAGCGCCTCTGAGACTACAGCGGATGATCCTCCAGCTACAGCGGTATGACTTCACCATCGTGCACAGACCAGGCAAGGAGATCCACGTGGCAGACACGCTGTCCCGCAAGTCGCTCACAGACCAAGATGACAGCCTCAGAGAAGGCATGGACATGCAGGTACATACAGTGTACAGTGGCCTGCCGGTCAGTGACACGAAACTGACAGAGATCAGAGCTGCGACTGCCGCAGACACACAGCTCACAATGCTGAGAGAGACAATCAGAGAAGGATGGCCTGAGGAGAGGAGAAGATGCCCTCAGAGAGTTGCAGAATACTGGAACCACCGAGATGAACTGTCAGAGATGAATAACATTTTGTTTAAAGGCGAGAAAATCATCATACCTACCTCACTCCGCGCAGAGATGTTATCCCGGATACACACAGGACACAGGGGCATGGAGAAATGCAAGCAGAGAGCCCGTGACATAGTGTTCTGGCCTGGTATGAACAAGCAGATCGAGGAGATGGTTGGACAGTGCCCCACCTGTCTCACCTACAGACCGTCAAACACTAAAGAGCCCATGATCAGCCACAAGATCCCGGACAGGCCATGGCAAGTAGTCGCTACTGACTTGTTCACCTGGAATCATGACAATTACATCGTCACAGTGGACTATTACAGCAGATACTTCGAACTCGACAAGCTACACAGCACAACATCCTCAGCTGTGATACGCAAGCTGAAGGCAACCTTCGCCAGACACGGCGTACCTGAGACTGTTATTTCGGATAATGGACCTCAGTACTCAAGTATGGAGTTTGAGACCTTCGCGAAGACTTGGGAGTTCACCCACACGACTACCAGTCCGCATTATCCCCAAAGCAACGGCCTCGCTGAAAAAGCAGTACAGATCGCCAAGTTGCTGATGGAAAAGGCCAAGGCTGACCAGAGACCCCTACCTGAGTCTGCTTGAGTATCGGAACACACCTGTCGACAGCTTCAGATCACCAGCCCAGCTGCTCATGAGTCGTCGTCTATGCTCAATTCTACCCAACACACACCAGCAGCTTCAGCCCAAGGTTGTCAGTCACAGAGACACGCACGCCAGGAGAGTCCAACATCAGCTGCAGCAGCAAAGGTACTACGACAGGTCAGCGAAGCCGATGTCACAGCTGCACGAAGGACAACACATCAGACTCCAGGAGCACGGCTGTTGGAAACCAGCAGTTGTCATCCAGCCAGCGGATACCAACAGATCCTACCACATCTGCACAGCTGAAGGACAGGAGTACAGACGAAACAGACGTCACCTCCTGGACACAAAAGAAACACACACTGACACTCACACCAACACAGGCACTGACGAGAAATATGGTCAACTCACAATTCACAACACACCACACGTCTCACATGCAGCGGCTGAGACAGCCTCAGAGACTGTCCCCTACCAGACAAGGTATGGACGAGCAATGAAGCCCAGAGAGGTTCTGGACCTGTAATGTACAAGGGTGTAGGCGGATTGCCGCCCTTATCTAAAAAAACAAATATTGTAAAATGTTCTTGTGATTTGTATTACCTCTTAAGTGTTTGATTACTTACCGTAGTTTAATATGCATACAGTAATACTGAATGAATGATATTACCTGTTTTATTAGGAGTATTGACTCTATCAGTGATTACTATAAAATGTGTTTTTTTTTTCCGTCCGGATTGTTCATATGTTTGATATAGGACATGTGCTACTAATGTTAGGAGTCTAATGTTTGATTTCAATTTCTTAAGAAGGGGGATGTAATATTCTCTAGAATATAATAGCCCGTTTGGCTATAAGGATGTGATACAAGCACTCCTATTGGCTGTTAAGTTAGCTGCAAGCTGATTGGTCCATCTGACGCATGAGGACGCAGGGGAACCACATAATCGTCAGTCTATGTTTAGCACTCAGCGGAGTCACTACTGTGGAGCTAGCTACTGTATGATTGTAACCGTCACCATTGAAATAAAGACACTGAATTATAAAGTCTTCGTCGGATTCCTCCAAACTGACAGAAAGTCAGACACCGACTACTCGCCTGACGAATACGCTGCCCAGCCAATACAGCCGTATTCCTCCGAGCCAAACGGGCGCGTCTCCGCTTTTATAGCGTCCCGCTACGGACACGCCCTCTATGCTAATGAGAATTCGTGACGCGGCAAGATACCACATTTTTGCCAACCGGAAATCAGTTACTAGACCGCCGATATCTCGTCTGGCCATAAATGTGATTTTAGGGCCACCATTTGTCTCATCGATCACACCCACACTCCTTACATCGATTAACAACAGGAAAAGTCGGATTTTGATCCAAGGGTTAAGGTTAGACATGTAGTTATGATGGTTAAGGTTAGGGTTAAATTTAGAATTAGGATTAAGTTAAGGTTAGGGCAAGGGTAAGGGTTAAGGTTAGACATGTAGTTATGATGGTTAAGGTTAGGGTTAAATTTAGAATTAGGACTGAGTTAAGGTTAGGGCAAGGGTAAGGGTTAAAGTTAGATATGTACTTATGATGGTTAAGGTTACGGTTAAGGGCTAGGGGATGAATGTAGTCAATGAGAGATCCCCACAAGTATAGGGTGACATGATGTGTGTGTGTGTGTGTGTGTGTGTATATGTGTGTGTGTGTGTTTGTGTACGTTTTTCTATCCTACTGGAGACCAAATGTATGTATTCATTTATGGGTCCCCATGAGGAAAAAGGTGTATTTTAGGGTTAGGAGTTGGGTTTAGGGTTAAGGTTAGAATTAGGATTAAGTTAAGGTTAGGGTAAGGGTTACAGTCAGAATTAGGATTAAATTAAGGTTAGGGTAAGGGTTACAGTCAGAATTCGGATTAAGTTAAGGTTAGAATTAGGATTAGGTTAAGGTTAGGGTAAGGGTTAAGGTTAGAATTAGGATTAGGTTAAGGTTAGGGTAAGGGTTAAGGTTAGAATTAGGATTAGGTTAAGGTTAGGGTAAGGGTTAAAATTAGAACTAGGATTAGGTTAAGGTTAGGGTAAGGGTTAAGGTTAGAATTAGGTTAAGGTTAGAGTAAGGGTTAAAGTTAGAACTAGGATTAGGTTAAGGTTAGGGTAAGGGTTAAGGTTAGAATTAGGATTAGGTTAAGGTTAGGGTTAAGGTTAGAATTAGGATTAGGTTAAGGTTAGGTTAAGGGTTAAGGTTAGACATGTAGTTATGATGGTTAAGGTTAGGGTTAAGGGCAACGGAATGAACATAGTCAATGACGGGTCCCCACAACTACAGGGTGACATGATATGTGTGTGTGTGTGTGTGTGTGTGTGTGTGTCTGTTGTGTGTGCGTGCTAGCTGAGAGTTTCTTCCAACCTAATATGTCACGCTGGTGTTACCTGGCGCTTATTATTCTTCACCATCGTACCCACACAAACTGCCTGTACCCTTAATGTGTGAGATGCTCTCTCGATCGTCCTCTCCCTTAAACACCAGAGAGACACACACACACACACACACACACACACACACACACACACACACACACACACACACACACACTGTCCCTCTCTTTCTCCGTCTGAAACAAACCCATTCTGCCAGACAAGTGCAGTTGGGGTGATATATGATGCCTCAGTCTTGTGGGACAAAGCGCTGACATCAGCAGCTTTTTACATAGGGTCAGACCTCCCCCTCCTCCCTCCCCCTCTCTCCCTCCTCACTGTAGTAATCAATCTTCAGTGCAGTCACTTGCTCTCTTGGCTGACAAGCCCTATTTGTTATACCATTTCCACAATGCTGGGCTTTGCTATTCTCCGGGAAACACACACACACACACACACACACACACACACACACATACACACATACACACACGAACAAAGTCACTCTTACAAACATACACACACACACAAACACAAACACAACACACGCACAAGTGTTCATAATGACATGCCAGCGTGGGGAATCAGGAATCAGGAACACTTATTATTTATTATTTGTCGTTTCGTTTCATGAATGCCGTTTCTCCCAGCCCACAGCAGCACAACACAAAGACAAAAACACACCCAGAAACTACAAGAACACACATGTCCAAACTAACACACATGTCCAAACTAACACACATGTCCAAACTAAAAAAAATAAAATAGAAAATCACTGTCCAAGGGAACGGACGCCAGCCAGGATGACTGTGTGCATGGGCTAGCAGTTAGCTTAGCCCGCCCCGCTCCAGGGCCGTGGTCCCCGGGCCCACGGGACGAGGCAGACCAAGCCCTCCCAGCCGATCCAGCGCCAGCTCCTCCCCGCCAGACATCCTCGACACACCTCCCCGCGCTCCCCACGACGTCATCACCATCACCAGTAGTGATGAAGTGTACACATGGTGCGGGGCTGACTGCGTGGCTATAAAACACCAGCGCTTCTCACCAGGTGCTCTGAAACCAGTTCAAGTCTGCTTCAGGACGGATCCCCCAGCTGGAATTAGCAGGATCTCTTCTGTATGAAAGTCGACGTTACAACAGATCAAACATCAACGTGACGTAAAAAGCAATCAGCTATCTGGGACGTTAATGCGCTGCACTTTGAAGCTTTTTTAGGAATGATTTGAAATTAATGATTTACCCAAATTGCTGAACACAGCAGAGACACATCACACACACACACACACACACGCACGTACGCACCAGCACGCGCACGCACGCACGCACACACACACACACACACAGTAGCAGCCCCCCATACAATTAAGCCTAAACACGAGGTATCCAACCGCGTGTGTGTGTGTGTGTGTGCGCGCGCGCGCATCAGAGTGGGCGGGGGGGGGCTGAGGTATCAGCCAAACAATGGCTTTGCCTATTCTGTGCACACACGCGTGCTCACTGAATCATCACACCAATATTCATCTCCTCTAATCTACTTTGCTCTGTTTCCCTCTTTTCTGTCAGTCTTCTCCATTCTCTTCCTCCTCCTCCTCCTCCTCCTCATCTATTACCCTCCCACGCCATCTCTGCTGCTTCCCCTCCTTCTACCCTCTCTCTACACTGCAGATAAATACATAGCTATTCATTCCCCGTATCTCAAATGCTTGTTTTTGCCAACCCCCCACACGTGAACCCATGCATGTGCATGTAGAAGCAGAAGGACACACACACACACACACACACACACACACACACACACACACACACACACACACACACACACACACACACACACACACACACACACACACACACACACACACACACAGTTCAAATTCACCGCACTTTATTTTTCTCTGCTGGAAAACTACGAATAAAAAATAAATAAATAGAAAATACACTTGTTCTGTTGACACACACACGTGGGTGTTTTGGTGTGACGTGATTTAGCTGAAGGTGGACGTTGATACAGGACACACAAGCTGACACGTGTGTATGAAGAAAGAGAAGGACTAATGTATACAGCAGACAGACAGACAGTGAGATGGAGCAAGAGGAGAGATGAAGACACGCTTCAACAGCTCTATGAAGAACAACGCGAGCAGAAAAGAAAGCAGACAAAACCAACAGGAAGAAAGAAAGCGCAGCGGCAAAGAAAGAAGTGAAGGGATTAAGGAAGGATGGACTATGACAGCAAACCCGGCAACGTAATAATAATAATAATAATAATAATAATTATTATTATTATTATTATTATTATTATTATTGTTCTTGTTATTATTATAACAATTACCAGCAGTAGAAGCGATAGTAAGACAAAAATAAAAGAAAAATGCAATTTTTCTTTAAAACTGTTTCCAAAACAAAAGTATCAAAGCGCTAAACTGTTAATTAAAAAGGACGTGAATTGCATCAACACACGATAAAACATGTTTTGATAAAACCACAACCACATGAAAGACTCAAAACACAGAATAAATTTTATCGTCATTGTTATGATTTTAGAAATGCCATGAGAAGGGATTTAAAATGTTATCATGAAAGACTATAAAGAAATATTCTCTCTCCCACACACACACACACACACACACACACACACGCAGTGGGTAATTTGCTGTACAAGTGTGTAACTAATTCTACATTTGTGTGCGTGTGTGTGTGTGTGTGTGTGTGTGTGTGTTCCTGAGTGCAGTCCCGCTGACCTCAGCGGTTTCTGTCACATTATTCTGGGTCATTTGATTTGAGAGGCTCGCGGGATGAACCTGCCTATGCTAGCACTTCTGCCACGTGCACACACGCAGCGCTACAACCACACGCCACGCGCTTCAAGAATATTAAACTGCGGACAAACAATTGGCTTCAGTCTCGCCAACGTGCACGCGCACGTTTTGAATTGAACACCCGTGGCCGTTTTCATTCTCGGCATCATTTTAAGGTACAGCAGTAAGAAGCGTGACGTCATCGCCGTATGAGCCGGTGAAAAGCGCTTTATTTAAACGCTTGTCAAGGATTCTCTCCTACTGTCTCGAAATACACCTCTCTCATTTTCATGATATTCAGTTTTCACTATGTGAGGCTCTTGGGTATTTCACACACACACACACACACACACACACACACACACACACACACACACACACACACACACACACACACACACACACACACACACACACACACACACACAAACACACACACACACACCCCTGCAAAAACACTTTGGAGGCAAATGAACACATACTCTGTCTCACAATGCACACTTGTCCCTCTTGCAGGCTCTCTCTTTTTCTTGTTCTCTCTCTAGTTCTTTGGCTCACTCTTCATGCTTTGAAAAGTAGTTATGAACTATCTGTGTTAGTCTCTGCTCACATCAGCCGTCACTAAGAGTTGTAAACAAAGGCACGCACAAAAAGGCAAGGGTACAGACATGTGTGTCTGCATTGTCAGGCAACCTGCTGATTGTCTGCATATTAACATGTTAATGTAGCGATGTACGGAGGGAGTGTGTGTGTGTGTGTGTGTGTGTGTGTGTGTGTGTGTGTGTGTGTGTGTGTGTGTGTGTGTGTGTGTGTGTGAGAGAGAGAGAGACAGAGCGAGAGAGGGGTGAGAGAGAGTGAGAGAGAAATACAGAGTGTGGGAGAGAGACATAGAGAGCAAAAGATATACAGAGCGATAGATAGGTAGATAGAGAGAGAGAGAGAGAGAGAGAGAGAGAGAGAGAGAGAGAGAGAGAGAGAGAGAGAGAGAGAGAGAGAGAGAGAGAGAGAGAGAGAGAGAGAGAGAGAGAGAGAGAGAGAGATCCATCATGGCTGCATAAGGGTACAAGTTTAGCCAGATGCAGTGACGAGGCATGAGTAGTGGTGCCCTCATTCTCAGGTAACATGCACAACACAACAGCCAGACTTGTGCTTATGAACGAACAACAATTTCCACTGGATCCAAACGAGAAGCAATCATCATTTATTTATACACGTCGTCTTCTGCGTGTGTGTGTGTGTGAGAGACAAACAGACGTGCAAAACTACAGCGACTGTGTGTGTGTGTGTGTGTGTGTGTGTGTGTGTGTGTGTGTACGCCATGTTTGAGCATATGCATGCATGTATGTGTTGCTTACAACACTGTTAAAGGCCACCAACCATATATAATGCTATCGCACACTGCAGCGTGTGTGTGTGTGACTGCTGCAAACTGTTTACTCTGCTGAAGTAATGACAGCATTTCCTCCCACTAGTGAGATATGTTTGAAAGGTGTGAAAGCCTGGCTGGCCCGTGTGGAGGAAAGAGCAGCAGAGTGAGACAGGCTGAGATGCATAACACACACACGAGAGGTGATTTACAACTGGATTGTGTAACACTATGAAGAAACACACACACACACACACACACACACACACACACACTCACACACACACACACACACACACACACACACACACACAATGTATGTGTAGTTTGTTTTCATTCTACAATTATTATCAATGTGATAATAATAATAATAAGAAGAAGAAGAAGAAGAAGAAGAAGAAGAAGTAGAATAATAATAATATTATTATTAATATTATTAATTGTTGAGGTCATTCAAGATACAAAATACAAAGTGGGACCTAAACAGGGAGAAGAGAGAACAGCATAAGTACTGAACTGGAAAAACCTACCAGTGTAGTTGCATAATGGGTACAGTTACAGTACACATGAGAAACTTTACCATTAATCTTACTAAACACTACGGAGAGAAGCAGCTTGGAGTAACAACATTAGTGGGACACTGGGGACTGAGGGATGCACGTCTAACCTCAGAAGCAGCTGCACAACCTCAACATGTATTTAGCTCATTATGGCCAACCAGGGCTCGACTTCTCATTATTGCTGTTATGCTTTATGGACACACACACACACACACACACACACACACACACACACACACACACACACACACACACACACACACACACACACACACAGAGAGAGAGAGCGAGTGAGAGAGACACACACACACAGAGCGGGGGGGGGCACACACAGAGTGAGA
Organism: Lampris megalopsis; assembly: GCA_022114975.2. Taxonomy (NCBI): domain Eukaryota; kingdom Metazoa; phylum Chordata; class Actinopteri; order Lampriformes; family Lampridae; genus Lampris; species Lampris megalopsis. The sequence goes on from JAJHIY020000327.1 coordinate 64,858, forward strand.
GAGAGACAGAGACAGAGACACACACACACACACACAGAGCGAGAGAGTGAGATAGAGAGCGAGAGAGACAGAGTGAGAGACAGCGAGCAACAGAGAGAGCAAGAGAGCGAGAGAGAGAGAGAGAGAGAGAGAGAGGGTGAGAGCTAAAGTATTTGCTAATTGTCTTGGGCTGTGGTATTGTAGTATGGGTGTGATAGCGGAGCAGGGTGAGTGACAGGGGGAGAAAGCAGCCAGCTGGGCAGCTTTATTGGCTTTAATGGGAAACAGTGTTACAACTGTGAAAGCTGCAGAAACATCAGCCGCCGCTCTCTCTCGCCTCCTCACCGCAGACTGCTGTCGACCACTCCACTGCTGCTCTTCTCCCATTCCTCCTCTTTTCCCTTGCTCGCTCGCCCGCCCGCCCGTGTGTGTGTGTGTGTGTGTGCAGAGGCAAGATGATCAGCATATTAAAGGCAAGGCTAGCGCCATATGTTAATTATGTAAATGATTGGCTTTAATCAGGCCCAGACATGTAGCGAGTTAGCGGAAAGGAGAATGTGTAGATCTAACACAATCCCCATTAATATTCATCCACAACCCTCGCTGGGAGTGTTGCTGCGTTCGCGCGCACGTCTGTGTGTGTGTGTGTGGGTGTGTGTGTGTGTGTGTCTGTGCATGTGAGTGTGTGTGTGTGTGTGTGTGTGTGTGTGTGTGTGTGTGTGTGTGTAAGCAGCCATGGGTCGAGCGAGGATGAATTAATAGATTGATGAGGGATGAAAGAGGCAGAGTGGCTCTGCTCTGCTCCCCATCTGTCTTCACCTTAGTTCTTTGAAAACACACACACAAGCACACACTTACATGCACGTGCACACTCAGAGAGAGAGACACACACACACACACACACAGACACACACACACACACACACACACACACACACACGCCTCACAGACACACACATGTACACACAGCACCAGAATAAGAGAGAGGAGGCTCTCTGACAAGCGCTTGTAAATTCAGAGGGTAACGTTCTATATTACAGTCAGACAAATGGTGCAAAGTTGGATATTAATGCATCTAAACCCACACCAGGAAGCTAATAGGGGAACAACTCGCAGACAGCGTCAATGAGAGGGGGGGGGAGAGAGAGAGAGAGAGAGAGAGAGAGAGAGAGAGAGAGAGAGAGAGAGAGAAAGAGAGAGAGAAGATTCATTCTCCTGTGCTTTAGCCTTGGCACTACTGCTCTCTGCTCCATCTGCTTCCTTCAGCTGCTCTGGCAGACACACAGACACACAGACAGACACACAGAGAGCAGGGGGGCAGAGAGAGAGAGAGAGAGAGAGAGAGAGAGAGAGAGAGAGAGAGAGAGAGAGAGAGAGAGAGAGAGAGAGAGAGAGAGCAAGAGAGAGAGAGAGAGAGCAAGAGAGAGAGAGAGAGAGAGAGCAAGAGAGAGAGACAGAGAGAGAGAGAGAGAGGTGAGGGGGCGAGCAAGAGAGAGAGAGAGAGAGCAAGAGAGAGAGAGAGAGAGAGAGAGAGAGCAAGAGAGAGAGAGAGAGAGAGAGAGAGAGAGAGAGAGAGAGAGAGAGAGAGAGAGAGAGAGAGAGAGCAAGAGAGAGAGACAGAGAGAGAGAGAGAGAGAGAGAGAGAGAGAGACAGAGAGGGAGAGAGAGAGAGAGAGAGAGAGAGAGAGCAAGAGAGAGAGACACAGAGAGAGAGAGAGAGAGAGAGAGAGAGAGAGAGAGAGAGAGAGAGAGTTGACTCAGTGAACATATGGGTAAGTGGTAGATGGACGGATGGCTGGATGGATGATGGACAGTCTTTTTTTTTTTTTTACAAATTGCTTCACAGTTCAAGTACCAATCAAAAAGAGAAGAATGAAAATAACCTCGGAATAAATGCATGAATAAATAAAGCAGCTGTTAAATAGATAATTGGGGTTATCTAGTGGATAGCTTCCCTCACTGGTGTTCAACCGACTTCAGCCCAAGATGCCCCCGAAAGGCTCAGCAGCACATTTCCGCATCTTGAAACCACCCCCTCTACACCCACGGTCCCCAGACTAAAACTGTTGTCTACTGCCGTGACAGTTGTCCTGCCCTGTACCTGGACACTGTCCTGCACCCGTGCTTTAGCTGACAACTAGCAGCTGGCACATCTCTGTCTACCTACTGTTCTCAACAGTAACAGGCGGAGGGAGCTGACTGCTGGCGTGAAGCGGCTAACTATGCAAATCAGATGCAGAAATCAACACAAACCACAACATGGCCAGACCGCCAGGCTTAAGGACTGGCTCAGCAGCTGAGAAACTGAACTGTACCACCTCAGACTGGAAATCAACCCTCATTAAAACGAGTTTGACCTGGGCTGAACCATGCATATGTCCCACCCCGGGGCTGGGTAATATGACAGCATAAACTACACGACGGTAGAAATATGTCCACCAGTGGAGAGTTTTGCCGTCCCGTTTCCACCTTGCTAGCCTTTTCCTGTTAGTATGTTTGGCCCGATGTCGCAAATCAGTGGGCAGGACCGCTTTACACCATATGGGCACAACCGCTATATGTGTTTTGCATGCGAGAGGGACATGGAGGTGAAGAGCAACGTTGTAAATGCAGAAGAGGATGCCTCCGAAACAACTCAAGAGGAGGCGGAGGAACTTGTTACTAAACGGGGTGCCGCTTCTGTGATGTGGACACGGTTCGGGGTTCGAAAATCCAACATGGGACAGAAAATCGTGTTGGAAATACGAGCAGACTCTTTGCCGACCTAAAGATGAAGCAGTAAACAATGTCTTAATTGAATTTCCAGAAAGATCTCCTTTTCATGGTGTACACCCTTCACAGTGATGCAAAATTACTTGTTCGGTGATCGAAGATTTTGGGCCCATCGCCCCCCCCCATACTACCATGGTGGGCCACTGTGGCCTGCTGCACACACATGGTTGACACAAGTAGCGCTAACAATCAAATAATGTTAGCCAAATGCTAACCAGCCAGCGAGCACATACCTAACGGCGTGGTATCCTGCTCTCGATCTCGCTCTCAGAAGTGTCCGAATATGTGGGAACAAGTTTATACAAAAGGTCGAATAGGGCGAGGGGTTACAGCCTTGCATCGCAACAAGCGGATTTATGGGTGTTCTTACGTGGGTGCCAACAGCCTCATGCTCTCGCCAGAAAGCAAACCAGCGGGACAGGATTCTTTCTCTTCCAGTGCAATCTATCAGTCATGATTTATTTAATTCTGATTAAAGAAGGCATTAATGAGTAATTAATTTATCTAATTTCGCTCTGTTCTTCTCTCTTACTCTTTGACTTTCTCTCTCTCCATTCCTTCCTTCCGTCCTTCCTGGTCTTGAGGGGAGGCTGGATAAAGGGAGGCTGCTGACCTTCACTACTGTAGGCTGAGTTGGCAGAGACAAAGGCCTTGTACCTAATCCCACTCCAGGTTAGAAACCTCTGAGACGGACAGATACCAGCAGCAGCAGCAGCCGTGGTAGGAAACTGCTGGTGAGTTGCTGTGCAGAGTCACCTTATCAAAGCTCAGGAGACCTGCGGCACCCTGGTGACCAAACCACTTCCACGTACAGGCTGGCTTCAGTTGGACGCATCGACCCTTTTCGGAAATAAGCTAAAACCTTTATCTGTTTTTGAGATACTTTATAGATCCCCGTAGAGAAACTATGCTCTGCATTTAACCCATCCTAGCTGTGTAGCTAGGAGCAGTGGGCAGCCGCCCCGCAGCACCCGGGGACCAACTCCAGGTAATCTTGCCATGCCCCAGTCAAGGGCACAGACAGGAAGGAGTATTATCCCTAACCTGCATATCTTTTTGATAGTGGGGGAAACTGGAGCAACCGGAGAAAACCCACCGCAGACACGGGGAGAACATGCTAACTCCACACAAAGCACGACCTGGGATGACCCCCACGGTTGGACGACGTCGGGGTTTGAACCCAGGGCCTTCTTGCTGTGAGAAGCACGACCTGGGATGACCCCCACGGTTGGACAACGTCGGGTTTGAACCCAGGGCCTTCTTGCTGTGAGGCGACAGCGCTACTAACCTCTGCGCCACCTTGGCACCCACAACTGTTGTGTTTAGCAGACCAAGGGACCTGAAGACCTTGAGTGAGGGGCTTCCAGCCCAGGCCCGTCTATTCAGGGCCGGCAGGGCAGAGTACGTGCTGCTGAGTGCTGTGTCTGAGTAGGTGAATTTGGCCATTTTGGCTGACCCCCCCCAGAGGGTTTGGGTTGAGGCTCACCCAGATCTTCTGATTGGACTAAAAGAGACGGGGTGACCATGCCTCAGGGTGGTGGAGAACTGATACTTCCTCATGGCTGTGGAGCTATGCAGCGGCGCTGGTACATAAGAGTCTTACCGCATGGATGCAAATGTTTGTGTGGGCTGCTGGCACAAATAATCAGCTCCACCATTGTTGCTGGTGTGTGTGTGTGTGTGCGTGTGCGTGTGTGTGTGTGTGTGTTTATCAGTGTGGGGATGGGGATGGGAGCTGGTGAGTTTTCAGAGGATTATCGTTCTTTGTCTTCTAAGATTTTTTCATTAAAATGTATCAAAAGTCAAATCCCTCCTCTCTTTTTCAACCCTCCCGGAAAACAATGCGTGACCTTTCCCGAGCAGACATCTTCTACCCCCCAGAAAGTGCGAAGCGGTGGAAGTCGAACTTTAAAACTGACTTGACGAGGACGCGTCCAAGCTTCCGGTCATCGCATCAAGTTCACTTCCATATCAAAGCGGTGCACGCACCCTCGGCTGAGAGCGTTTGGTGTATATTTATAGAAATCCGCAACCACAAAACTCCCTCCGATGGGGGAGAAGATTTATCACAGCAAATACAGCATCATCTCCTCATTGTTCATCTACAATACGACAACAATTGGAAAATCCCTTCATGGTCAAAACTAGGTAAAAAGGCTTGTGTGTGTGTGTGTGTGTGTGTGTGTGTGTGTGTGTGTGTGCGCGTGTCCGTGCGTGCGTGCGTGTGTGCATACAACTATGGGAAATAAATGTCAAATGGTCTTTGGATAAAGAGGCTCCTAAGACAATAGGAGACAGAAGAGAGAACACCAGAGTCACGCTACACACATATCAACACACACAGCATGTCTCGCTTGTCGACGACGCACTAGTTAACTCGTCTGCTTTCCTTAAAGACAACGTCCCGTGCATTTGACCGAGTCCCGGATACTTCCAGATATATCCAGATATATTATTTGCGTGACTGCATTTCTCATATTGTTTCCAATTATCAGCAGGGTATCCTGGAGGTTTCCCCACACCCGTCTTGTGACCAGTGTGGCACTGAGGTTAAACCTGAATCTGCATGTTAAAACCCCCGGCAGGCCCGGACCCGTGTCACCCCCGTGTCGAGGGCCTGTAGGGGTAAACTACTCCATCTTTCTGTTTTTGCCATTAAAAAGACCATTTTCTGTCTGGGCTCATACCTGCGGAACGACGTGCAAGACCACGTAGCACAGGACATCCAACGGTGTTTTCCAGTTAACATACTGGCTGAACAAGTTGCGGTGCCTACCCTGTGATAGTTTAATGAAAATAACCGTGCAACAAATTCATAACAACATATCAAATCTCACTCTAGGTACAAGTATGCTGTGTTATAACGCATTATTCATGATATTCTTATGTCCTTGTCAAGTCCTTAAGCTTCTACGAGTGAAACGCCATACAGCGCACAAGCTCGCCTACTTTTCCAGTGGGAAGGGTAGGTCTGCTTTTTCAGGGTTGCCTTTCACGTTGGGAATGTCGGAGTGTGTGCATGCGTATTGTGTAGCTTATGGCGACATCAACGGACGAGGAAAGGCGCCGCTTATGGCGGGAGTGTGAGCCAATCAGAGCCATCAAGCTGCTAAACTGCTACAATGTCACAGAGAGTTGTGCTATCAATATAGTAAGCCGTGGCACGGTGGCACGGTGGTTAGCACAGTCATCCTCACAGTAAGAAGGTCGTGGGTTCGAGCCCTGGGGTAGTCCAACCTTGGGGGTTGTCTCGGGTCGTCCTCTGTGTGGAGTTTGTTTTTTTTCTTTCATACAGTACATGGTGCTGACAAACAGCAGGGTAAAGGAGACAAACACAACATCAACGGCCATGATATAAAAAGACCCACTTTCAACATAAATCAACTGAATCAGTACTACAGGCTACGTGTGTGTGTGTGTGTGTGTGTGTGTGTGTGTGTGTGTGTGTGTGTGTGTGTGTTTGTACAGTTGCATTCGGTGTAGGTCTACTTGCCACACTGTATAATAAGCAGGACATTCCTACAAATCAATTGTTGGTTTGTTCTCAGCCACCTCCAAACTCCCATTAATTGTCCTCGCCTCCCTCTTTCCGTCTCTTCCTCTCTTTCCTTTTCTTTCTCACCTTGTCTCTTATCACTTCATCCATGAAATTGGCGGCAAACGTGCCTAAGTTTAGGGACGTGCTTGTGTGTGTGTGTGTGTGTGTGTGTGTGTGTGTGTGTGTGCATGTGTGCATGTGTGTGCGTGTGTGTGTGTATTTGAATGTGTTCAGTTGGAGTTGAGAGGGCTGTCCTTGTCTTTATCAGAGCAACCTTTGACTCTCAGACTTGTGTAACGATTGGCTCTCTCAAACCCAAACATGTGAGGGGGAGCTCACCCCACTTCGTTTTACACCAGTGCTACAGGTAACTCGGAGAGGGCGCCTCCTGTTGAGGCAACACACAACCAGCTGAAGGCTGCGGACGTAGGGAGGCCACGGCCCAGAGTGGAGGGGCTGCAAACACGGGATGTGGTGTAGAGAAGTCAGGCTTTCCTGACCAGGAGCACGTCTGAGCCTGGCAATGGAGACCTGGACAGGTGTCCACCTCCATCAACCAGCCCACGAGCAAACCAGCAGAACCATAACAAGTTATACCCATCTATCTATCTATCTATCTATCTATCTATCTATCTATCTATCTATCTATCTATCTATCTATCTATCTATCTATCTATCTATCTATCTATCTATCTATCTATCTATCTATCTATCTATCTATCTATCTATCTATCTATCTATCTATCTATCTGTCTGTCTGTCTGTCTGTCTGTCTGTCTGTCTGTCTGTCTGTCTGTCTGTCTGTCTGTCTGTCTGTCTGTCTGTCTATCTATCTATCTATCTATCTATCTATCTATCTATCTATCTATCTATCTATCTATCTATCTATCTATCTGTCTGTCTATCTATCTATATATCTATCTATCTGTCTGTCTATCCGTCTGCCTGTCTATCTATCTATCTATCTATCTATCTATCTATCTATCTATCTATCTATCTATCTATCTATCTATCTATCTATCTATCTATCTATCTATCTATCTATCTATCTATCTATCTATCTATCTATCTATCTATCTATCTATCTATCTATCTATCTATCTATCTGTCTGTCTATCCGTCTGCCTGTCTGTCTGTCTATCCGTCTGCCTGTCTGTCTACCTGAGCAGAATCTTATGAAGTTCTCATATCCATCCATCCATCCCTCCATCCATCCCTCCATCCCCTTTGGAAGCTGCGTAGCGTGGCAGTGTGTGTGTGTGTGTGTGTGTGTGTGTGTGTGTGTGTGTGTGTGTGTGTGTGTGTGTGTAGAACACCAGAGGGAGTGTGTTATCCTGGGAAACATCCCAGCTGT
>JAJHIY020000326.1:0-72500 GCA_022114975.2 Lampris megalopsis
CACGACACGACGATGTTCAGGGAGAGAGAGAGCGAGAGAGAGAGAACAGGTACAGGGAGAGAGAGAGCGAGAGATAGATAACAGGTACAGGGAGAGAGAGAGCAACAAAGATAACAGATGGGTACAGGGAGAGAGAGAGAGAGAGAGAGAGAGAGAGAGAGAGAGAGAGAGAGAGAGAGAGAGAGAGAGATAGATAACAGGTACAGGGAGAGAGAGCGAGAGAGAGAGATAGATAACAGGTACAGGGAGAGAGAGAGCGAGAGAGATAGATAACAGGTACAGGGAGAGAGAGAGAGAGAGAGATAGATAACAGGTACAGGGAGAGAGAGCGAGAGAGAGAGATAGATAACAGGTACAGGGAGAGAGAGCGAGAGAGAGAGAACAGGTACAGGGAGAGAGAGAGAGAGAACAAAAGGGGGAAGAGCAGACGGAATGAGAGGAAGCAGAAAAAATCACTACAGAGAGAGAAAGATGATCAAAGAGACGGCAGCACAGAGGGAAAATACGTGTGGGTGGGTGGACAAAACTTTTTTGTTTTTGTTTCCCCCCCACACACACACACACACACCCACACCCACAGACACACACACATACACACACACACACCTGAGTCTGCTAGACACTGACACACACTTGGGTATGGCTGGACGCAAGCCTGCTGGTGGAACACTGTGAGAGAGGAGGGTGGAGAAGGACACGGGAGAGGAAGGCAAGGTGTGTATGTGGATGCATGTTGTCTTCACACATGAGCAATTAGGAAGAGAAATGGGGAAGGTGTGAGGTGGTGGTAGGAGGAGGGAGGGTGTGGAGGTGGTGGTGAGATTGTTCTCCACCCTTAAAGAGCTCTGTGAAGACATTTCTGTTTTCTGAAGTGTAACAACCAGTGTAGATCATAACATGACTAGTAAATATCCTTATATGATCAGTCCATATCCTTATATGATCAGTCCATATCCTTATATGATCAGTCCATATCCTTCTATGATCAGTCCATATCCTTATATGATCAGTCCATATCCTTATATGATCAGTCCATATCCTTATATGATCAGTCCGTATCCTTATATGATCAGTCCGTATCCTTATATGACTAGTAAATATCCTTATATGATCAGTCAATATCCTTATATGACTAGTAAATATCTTTATATGATCAGTCAATATCCTTATATGATCAGTCCATATCCTTATATGACTAGTAAATATCCTCATATGATCAGCCAATATCCTTATATGACTAGTAAATATCTTTATATGATCAGTCAATATCCTTATATGATCAGCCAATATCCTTATATGATCAGTCAATATCCTTATATGATCAGTCAATATCCTTATATAAATAGTAAATATCCTTATGTGATCAGTCAATATCCTTATATGATCAGCCAATATCCTTATATGACTAGTAAATATCCTTATATGATCAGCCAATATCCTTATATGACTAGTAAATATCTTTATATGATCAGTCAATATCCTTATATGATCAGTCCATATCCTTATATGACTAGTAAATATCTTTATATGATCAGTCAATATCCTTATATGATCAGCCAATATCCTTATATGACTAGTAAATATCCTTATATGATCAGTCAATATCCTTATATAAATAGTAAATATCCTTATATGATCAGTCAATATTCTTATATAGCTAGTAAATATCCTTATATGATCAGTCAATATCCTTATAAGATCAGTAAGTATCCTAAAAGGATCAGTAAATGGCCCCGTATGATCAGTAAATGGCCTCGTGATCAGTCAGTATCCTTATATGATCAGTCAGTATCCTTCAGTCAATATCCTTATATGACTAGTAAATATCCTTATATGATCAGTCAATATCCTTATATAACTAGTAAATATCCTTATACGATCAGTAAATATCCTTATATGATCAGTAAATCTCCTTATATGATCAATAAATATCCTTATATCATCAGTCGGTATCATTTTATGACTAGTAAATATCCTTATATGATCAGTAAATATCTTTATATCATCAGTCGGTATCCTTATATAACTAGTAAATATCCTTATATGATCAGTCAATATCCTTATATCATCAGTCAATATTCTTATATGGCTAGTAAATATCCTTATATGATCAGTAAATATCATAGGATCAGCAAATATCAAGGGTAGTATGTGCCATAATATGAACATGTCATTCACTCTACATTATATTAACTCACATTACGTTACATTACTTTATATTACTTTACTTAAATAACAATAACTTACTACTTTACTTTCTTGTTTTAATCCCTTTTTCTCCCCAATTTTACTTGGCCAATTCCCCCACTCTTCTGAGCCGTCCCGGTCTCTGCTCCACCCCCTCTGCTGATCTGGGGAGGGCTGCAGACTGCTACATGCCTCATCCGATACATGTGGAGTCACCAGCCACTTCTTTTCACCTGACAGTGAGGAGTTTCACCAGGGGGACTTAGCACGTGGGAGGATCACGCTATTCCCCCAGTTCCCCCTCCCCCCGAACAGACGCCCCAACCAACCAGAGGAGGCGCTAGTGCAGCGACCAGGACACATACCCACATCCGGCTTCCCACCCACAGACACGGCCAACTGTGTCTGAAGGGATGCCGGACCAAGCCGGAGGTAACACAGGGATTCGAACTAGCGATCCCCGTGTTGGTAGGCAACGGTATAGACCGCTACGCTACCCGACCCCCCAGCCTACATGACTTTTCTATGAGAGCTTTCATGTGTTGTCAGTTTTGATTTGTCGTAGTTATTCAGAACAGTAGAGGTCAGCAGGAGGCACTGTTTTCCATCCTCTGTGTGTGTGTGTGTGTGTGTGTGTGTGTGTGTGTGTGTGTGTGTGTGTGTGTGTGTGTGTGTGTGTGTGTCAGGACACACCAGTGTTACATTGTGTTGCTCCTAATCAGCTTTTATTTTCCCTCTGGCGGCGTCCAAGACATGAGGCGGCATTAGCCAGAATACTAATCTGAGGAGTCGGCGAGGAGAGCCCGAGGTGGATCCAGACTGCAGCAGGAGACGTGAGCAGACAATCACAATTCAGACTGCTGCTGCCACAGACCCACAAACACAACCGAGTGGCAGGATTTCAGTTGTGACAGGAAATGGTGACCATGACATAACTGCTGGGAGTGTTTCTGCAGCACACGGCATGAGCTTGTTGGTTTTCATTGTTTTCAAATGAGTGGAGGTGATGAAGGTGGAGGAGCTTAAATACTTGGGGTCAACTGTCCAAAGTAACGGGGAGTGCAGGAGAGAGGTGAAGAAGAGAGTGCAGGCAGGGTGGAGTGGGTGGAGAAGAGTGTCAGGAGTGATGTGTGACAGAAGGGTACCAGCAAGAGTTAAAGGGAAGGTTTACAAGATGGTAGTGAGACCAGCTATGTTGTATGGTTTGGAGACAGTGGCACTGATGAAAAGACATGAGGTGGAGCTGGAGGTGAAAGAGATGAAGATGATAAGATTTTCATTGGGAGTGATGAAGAAGGACAGGATTAGGAACGATTATATTGGGGGGACTGCTCAGGTTGGACGGTTTGGAGACAAAGCAAGAGAGACAAGATGGAGATGGTTTGGACATGTGTGGAGGAGAGATGCTGGGTATACTGGGAGAAGGATGCTGAATATGGAGCTGCCAGGGAAGAGGAGAAGAGGAAGGCCAAAGAGGAGGTTTATGGATGTGGTGAGGGAGGACATGCAGGTGGCTGGTGGGACAGAGGAAGATGCAGAGGACAGGAAGAAATGGAAACGGATGATCCGCTGTGGCGCCCCCTAATGGGAGCAGCCGGAAGTAGTAGTAGTATCAGTAGTAGTAGTAGCAGTAGTAGTAGTAGTGTTCATTCTTTTCGAGGCTTGAATGTCAGATAGTGGTGTTGGGTAGACGATCAGAAAAAGACCCAGTGGTGGATGAGGTGTGAGTGGGACATGGTGGAAGTTGTGTGTCAGGGTCTCGTGTGTTCACCAGCAGTGGGAACAGGAAACACTTGTTTTGCAGCCATGCAGCTAAAATCTCTTTCTTTCTTTTTTAAATATGTTAAAAGCAAGTTTGCTTCAGGTCTCTTTTTTCTTCTTTTTTTTGGGGGGGGGGTTCCCCCTTTTTCTCCCCTGTTGTACCTGGCCAATTACCCCACTCTTCCGAGCTGCCCGGTCTCTGCTCCACCCCCTCTGCTGATCCGGGGAGGCTGCAGACTACCACATGCCTCCTCCCATACATGTGGAGTCACCAGCCGCTTCTTTTCCCCTGACAGTGAGGAGTTTCACCAAGTGGACATAGCGCGTGGGAGGATCACGCTACCCCGCCGTTCCTCCTCCCCCGAACAGGCGCCCTGACCGACCAGAGGAGGCGCTAATTCAGCAACCAAGACACATACCCACATCCGACTTCCCACGCATGGACACGGCCAGTTGTGTCTGCAGGGACGCCTGACCAAGCCGGAGGCAACACGGGGATTCGAACCTTCGATCCCTGTGTTGGCAGCCAGTGGAACAGACCGCTACACGACCCAGACGCACAGTTTTCAGTGTCTCAACAGATGGAGGAAGGGTTTGTTGGATGGTGCTGTTTTTATTTCCTGTAGAGTTGTTCATCTGCTGAATCGCGGGTTTCAGGAGAATGTGATGTGATGTGAATGTGAACGTGATGTGAATGTGACATGAACGTGATGTGAATGTGACGTGAATGTGACGTGAATGTGATGTGAGTGTGATGTGAGTGTGACGTGAATGTGATGTGAATGTGACGTGAATGTGACGTGAATGTGATGTGAATGTGACGTGAATCTGATGTGAATGTGACGTGAATGTGACGGTAACGTGACGTGAATGTGACGTGAATGTGATGTGAATGTGACGTGAATGTGACCTGAATGTGACGTGAATGTGACGTGAATGTGACGTGAATGTGACGTGAATGTGACGTGAATGTGACATGAATGTGATGTTAATGTGACGTGGATGTGAATGTGACGTGAATGTGACGTGAATGTGACGTGAGTGTGACGTGAATGTGACGTGAATGTGACGTGAATGTGACGTGAATGTGACGTGAATGTGACGTGGACGTGAATGTGACGTGAATGTGACGTGAATGTGACGTGAGTGTGCCGTGAGTGTGACGTGAATGTGACGTGAATGTGACGTGAATGTGCCGTGAGTGTGACGTGAATGTGACGTGAATGTGACGTGAATGTGACGTGAATGTGCCGTGAGTGTGACGTGAATGTGACGTGAATGTGACGTGAATGTGACGTGAGTGTGACGTGAGTGTGACGTGAATGTGACGTGAATGTGACGTGAATGTGACCTGAATGTGACGTGAGTGTGACGTGAATGTGACGTGAGTGTGACGTGAATGTGACGTGAATGTGACGTGAATGTGACGTGAATGTGACGTGAATGTGACGTGAATGTGACGTGAATGTGACGTGAACGTGACGTGAATGTGACGTGAATGTGATGTGAATGTGACGTGAATGTGACGTGAATGTGACCTGAATGTGACGTGAATGTGACGTGAATGTGACGTGAATGTGACGTGAATGTTACGTGAATGTGACGTGAATGTGACGTGAGTGTGACATGAATGTGACGTGAATGTGACGTGAGTGTGACGTGAATGTGACGTGAACGTGACGTGAATGTGACGTGAATGTGATGTGACATGAATGTGACGTGAGTGTGATGTGAATTTAATGGCCTCTGGCACCATGATAAACTGGACTTGGATGGAAAGACGGGTGGATAATGGATGGGATGGATGGGTGGGTGGGTGGATGAAGTGGTGGCCTGCTCTTTGCTCCGAAGGTCCTTGCACACAGATGGCAGCAGCAGCACATCCAGAGCGGTAGAAGCTGAAGCTGTTGGTTGACGGTTCTTCAGCAGCTTAATGGACACGTGGCTCGGCCCGAGCAGCAGACAGCCCGTCTGCCAGGCCAGCTTGTCAGCAACGTGCAGGTACGCCAGACCCGCAGACGCCACGCTAACCTCCAACCAGGGAGGGCAGAGAGGAGCTCCTGCCGGGAGTAACGCCGAGCACCAGGGAGGAGATAGGAGGCCTCGCCTGTACAACGTATTATTCCTGGAGCCGCCAGGGCGACGGCGAGGCTTAAGAGACCGCTGTCTTGAATCTAATGAAGCTTTTAGACCCCTGTGTTGTGGAACGGCTTCGGTCGCTGCCGGCCGGGATTACTTTGTCAGGACGCCAGAGAGGAGAGATGCATCGGCACGCCGTCGTCCGTCAGCCCAGATGTTTACAGCATGGAGGCGTTTGAGCTCCAAGGTTATTCCTCAGCGCTGTTAAGTTTTCCCATCATTTTTCTACCAGGCTCCCGGAGGTGTGTGTGTGTGTGTGTGTGTGTGTGTGTGCGTGTGTGTGTGATGTACTTTTAATTGGATTCCACTGACAAGGCATTGCTGTGTAACTCAGTATGTCTCTAGCTATAACTTATGGTTTATGCAACAGGAAAATGATCAAAAACTACATTCGTTGTAGTTTTTGAGGGGTGAGTCGGGGGCGTCTGGAGTGTGTGTGTGTGTGTGTGTGTGTGTGTGTCTGTGTGTGTGGTTGAAGGTAAACTCACCTTGCTCAGACTGCTTTCACCCCTGCTGTTGGCCGCTGAGGTGAGGAGCAGTTCTTGTAGTTCTCTGACAGGGTTACACGACTGGAGTTTCAAGGTGTGGACGTTAACCCCGTGAGTACCGTCCTCAGATGTACTGCTGACACCTCTGGTGAGTTGTGGTAATTGCAGAGATGTTTGAGATTCATTCATGCTGAGCCAGTCACCAGCACCGTTGTATTGGCGCTGGGGTTGGCCAGAATACTTTTAAAGAATCATTTCACGTCTGAATACTGAGTACTCTGTCCTACATGTAGCTAGTACTGTACCAGTACTCACAAAGAGTTATTTAGAGTACATTTAGAGCTAGCAGAGAGGGGTGTCTGGGTAGCATAGCGGGCTATACCGTTGCCTACCAACCCAGGGATCGCTGGTTTGAATCCCTGGATAACCTCCGGCTTGGTCAGGGGTCCGTATAGTAGATGCAACTGGCCGTGTCTGCGGGTGTGTGTCCTGGTCACTGCACCAGCGCCTCCTCTGGTCGGTCGGGGGGGCGCCTGTTCTGGAGGGGAGGGGGAACTGGGATGAATAGCGTGCTCCTCCTACGTGCTACGTCCCCCCGGTGACACTCCTCACTGTCAGGTGAAAAGAAGCGGCTGGTGACTCCACGTGTATGGGAGGAGCCATGTGGTAGCCTGCAGCCCTCCCCGGATCAGCAGAGGGGGTGGAGCAGCCACGGGGACGGCTCAGAAGGGTGGGGTAATTGGCTGGCTACAACTGGGGAGAAAAAGGGGGGAGGGATCCAAAAAAAGAACTAGAAGAGTGTATTCAGTAGAGTTCAGCCCTCCACCAGTGGTTCTCCTCTCCTCCTCCTCTCTTCTTCTGTGGTGGTGGACGTAGGAGGCAGACCAGCTGAGGAGTTAACACTCACTTACAGTATAACACAGCTCTCCAAAGGTTTTAAATCACCCCAACCACGACAGGTCCTTGATCATCATACAGTCATAGCTGTGCACACACATCACCAGGCTGACAGGCCCAGTGGTGTGAGAGATTAACACACACACACACACACACACACACACACACCACACAATCTCTCATACTACCCCCTCCTGACATGGTGTGGTGTTTGACAGCTCTTTTAACTTTGACAAACAAATAAGCACAGTAGTCGGAGCAAGTGTTTTTTCAATCACGACTTCTGGGAAAAGTGACGGCCCATCTCCCTCCCAATGATCTTGAAAGGGTAATTGGTGCGTTTATGACCTCTCGTTGGGATTATTGTAACTCGTTGTATGTTGGCGCAGCTCAGTCGTCGCTTCGTCGCCTGCAGCTCGTACAAAATGCGGCTGCTCGCCTGCTGACAGGAAAGAAGCGACGTGGTCACATGACGCCTGTACCGGCCTCCCTTCATTGGCTTCCTGTCTGTTTTAGGATCCAGTTTTAAGATTTTATTACTTGTTTTCAAGTCTTTAAATGGGCTGGCACCACCTTATTTACATCATCATACACCAGTCAGAGCACTCAGGTCAACAAACCAGATGCTCCTGCATGTTCCCAGATCCAGGCTAAGAGTAGGGGGCGACAGAGCCTCTGCAGCGGCTGCCCCGGATCTCTGGAACAATCTACCAGTCCACATCAGATCTGCTCAGACCCTAGAGACTTCTAAATCTTGGTTAGAGACCTACCTCTTCTCGCTGGCATTCAGTTCCAGTTGAGCTTGACACCGTGATTTTATTGTGGAAATATACTTTTGCTCTTATGTTTTATTGTTAACATTTTATATTCTTTATTTTATTATGTCTTCTTCACATCTATTTTTATATTCATATGTGTCACTTATTTTATATTGTATTTCAAGCTTGTGCAGCACTTTGGTTCAGCTGTGGTTGTTTTAAATGTGCTATATTGTGGTGACCCACATCTATATAACTAGAGACATTCACCTAAGAGGACGGTGTACCTTTAAGGGAAGAGGCGAGGGGTCAGATAATGCACTTCCGCTTCCGGTTCACAGTTCAGTGTCGTTGTCGAATGTATGACATGCAAAGTTGGAGCTAGTAAACTACCTCGACTACGTCTACTCTCACGTCTCCTGTCTCGTTGTTTTCTAACTCCACAATATAAATAAACTCGACTTGGCTTGACTTGACTTGACTTCACATGACAAGACTTTGATGCAGCGCTCAAGTCAATATAACAGGAAATAGAGAAAATAAAAGCTGTTAATAAGCAACACTCAAGCTAAGAAATCTAGCTAATATAATAAAGACGTTTTGCCTGTCAGTCTGTGGCTGTGCAGCCTCCTAGGTGGATCCTCACACGAACGTGACCAAGTCTGATATGAACTTGCACTTTCCAAAAAGAAAAAGGTTTGCTATGCGACCTTTGCGGTCTAACCCCAATCCTGTCTTTATTTTCATAATACAATAAATTGGGTAAACAGAGGACACAGACAAGATGGCGGCATAACTACACACTAAGACAAAACTCTCCTGAATTTTTTGAGTTAGCAGTTTGTCGTTCTTTCAGACGTGCATGTCTGTTTTATATGCTGTTATTTTGCCTTATAATCAAACAGTTCGTCTTTTCTTTGATCAATATTTGTTTTTTGAGTACACAAGGGTTTTTTTATCCATGGCATCTAGCAAACATAAATCGAACATTACCCTGGAAACTCCAACCAGGTCCCCTGCCAGCAAAAATAGAAAAGTTCTGGAAGAAGAGGAAGAACAGCAGTAGTGCATGAAAGGGCAGACAGTTTGCAGGAGGGCGTTGAAAATGTAAAGGAAGCTGTTGAATTTGTCTACTCTGAGTTGAAAGACTTGAGGGAGAAAATGGCAGACACGATTACTAGAGTAGACAAAACCAAGCAGAAGCTACCGGAGATGGAAAACAAGATTCAAGAACCCTCACACTATGAAAGACAATGGGACCTACGTTTATTTGGCCCTGCTAAAAGGTAAGTGTAAGGACATTAGCAAGAAATTTAGCCTGATCTGCCTGGAGACGGCACCGAACTGGGACAAATTACCCGAAATTATTGACAATGTTCACCGACTCAGGAAACCACGGATGCCCAAAAGGCATCATAATGCAGTTTTCAACGGAACCCCCAGGAAGTTGAGTCATTTCATCAGGACACGACGATTAGTGCGAGAAACGTTTCATCACTCATCTAAGTGACCTCTTCAGTCTAAGGGCCTTAACCGACTGGCGGCCAATGTCAGGCCATTGGTGAGTGTCTGTGACCCTAGTTTTTGCAGTGTGTCCCGCACTGTCGGCACTAGTCGGACCCCTGTCGGCAGCTTTTCGGCCGATTCAGCCTGTTGCTTAGCGAATCAGTGCAGAACGTACATGCTAGTTGGCCGGCGGCTGTAGTCTTTGCGGTGTGTTCAAGTGCTACTTTTTGGCCCAGACGACCGACGACGTGAGGCGACGCAACAGTCGGCCTTCGTCGCCGCTATAGTCGGTTTGGTGTGACTGGGCCCTAAACTGACTGCAGGTGTCCCCACCCTTATAAACAACACAGTGGCATGACGACCGAAACCAACGATTGATTTCATATGCAAGTTGCTGTGACAACTGTCACAGCAGCAATGACCATGTGTACTATTCACAGAGGACTGGGGAATAGCTGCAATCACAGCATTGTAAGATGGTGACAGATGTACGCTTAGCTTCCCTCCTCCCCCTTCACGGATGGTCGTTCCCTGTTCACATAGATGGCCTCTTTGACTCCTTGTTCAAATCAGTGTTCCTCTCTATCAAGGATGTGCACATCCTCATCCTTGAAAGAGTGGCCACTGGCCTGTAGATGGTGTAGACTGTGGAGTCCTGGTCTGGCGTGTTGGCTCTTCTGTGTTGTGCCATCCTCTTGGCCAGCATCTGTTAGTTTCCCCAATGTAAAAGTCACAGCAATCCTCCTGGCACTTAACAGTGTACACTATATTGCTCTGTTTTTGCCAGGGGACCCCATCCTTGGGATGGACCAACTTCTGGTGCAGCGTGTTTTGGGGTTTGAAAGCAACTGAGACATGTTGTTTGGAAAATACGCATCTCAATTGTTCCGACACTCCCACCACATACAGAATCACCACTGGTTTACACTTAGACAGCTGTTGTCCTTCTCCTCTCTTCGATCGGCTGGTGCAGTGTTTGGGGTCTTCCTGGCTTTGGCAAACGCCCAGTTAGGATAACCACACTTAACCAGGGCCTGTTTAATGTGGGATTTCTCCCCTTCCCCGCTGCTGTGTTGGTGGGGACGTTGTCAGCTCGGTGGTACAGCGTCCTGATGACTCCTAGTTTGTGCGCCAGTGGATGAGAGTCAAACCTTAACTATCAGCAATTGTAATTTCACAGTGTGAGAAGGCTACCGTGTCATGTTCCACATCCTCCCTGGTGAACTTGATGTGGTGTCCACAGAGTTCATGTGGTCGGTGAAATGTGCTACATCCTGAAATTTAATTTTAACCCAGGTGTTGTCCACAAATCTGAACCAATAGCTAGGTGGTGTCCCTGGATATGACATCAGAGCCTCTTTCCACTTCCTCCATATACAAGTTGGCCAGTACAGGTGAGACTGGGGAACCCATTGCACACCCATGCCTCTGCCTATAGTACTGTCCCCTGTATGTGAAACATGTGGACTGAAGACACAGCTTCAGGAGCAGACACACTTGGTCAGTGTTAAGGGTGGTCCTATTGCTAAGGGTGGGGT
Source organism: Lampris megalopsis (assembly GCA_022114975.2). Classification (NCBI taxonomy): domain Eukaryota; kingdom Metazoa; phylum Chordata; class Actinopteri; order Lampriformes; family Lampridae; genus Lampris; species Lampris megalopsis. The sequence goes on from JAJHIY020000326.1 coordinate 11,275, forward strand.
CGTTTTGTAATTTCATACAGACTTCCTCCACTGCTTCATCAACAGGAACTCACGTGAAGAGAGACTTAACATCACAAGAGATCTTTGTTTCACCCTCCTCCATAATGATGTCCCTCACCTCATCCACAACATCCATAGTGTTCTGAATGTGATGTTCATTACTGCCTACCAACGAGTTAAGAATAGATGCAGAAACTTAGAGAGGTTATAGGTCACTGAGTTAATCATACTGACAACAGGCTGTAGTGGCACATCCGGGTTATGTATCCTAGGTAAACCATACAGACTAGGTGTAGCACCCCTGGGTATAATCTGTGGTACAAAATCATGTCAATTACATTGTCTTGTTCTAACAGCTTCAGACAATCGATCACCTTGTTCTTGTAACCACTGCCTGGATCTGTTTCAGGGTTCACACGTATTTATGTTGCTGAGTAACGTCAAAGGCCATGTGTACATGTATACGCATGTGTACTATTCATAATCCTGTGTGAATAGTACACATACGTGTACATGTATATGAAGCCATCCCCATCCATCTATGGACGGTCTATAGAGTGGTGGTATACTGAGGTGGTGTGTTGTCTTCCTGTCATTCTCCAGGCTGGAGTCTCCCACCCGTTCTCTCCTGATGGAGGCTCCTAAAGGTGTCCAGATCTTAGCCGAGGCCGGAGACATCCAGGCCACCTGCCGGAACGAGCTGCGGCTGGAGTCCAAAGACGGAGAGGTATGGGCCATGAGAAGATGTATTCGTTTATTTACTCATTCTCCATGTGCCAAAACACAACAAGCGGATCCAAGCTGTACAGACAGTCATCTAAATGTAGAGTCTGGAGAGTGATGTGTGTGTCTGCAGGTTGTGTAGCAGAGTTGACTGACTTGTTGGTGACAGAACATCCATTCATATCCAAGACGCCATCAGTATAATATGAATATGTGATATATCGTCTTCCTCAACTCTGTCCTTCCTTCTGTTGACCTCCTTTCTGTTTCCTGATTCCGTCCGTGCGTGTCCTTCTCATCGCCCTCTCGTTTCCTCCTCGGTTGCCCCCTCCTTCCTTTCCCTTTCACTTTTCCTGAGTTGTTAACATGCGAAAGTGTGTGAATCTCTCGAGGTCTGTTGTCCTGATAAAAGGATTTTCTCCCGTACCTCGTCAGCTCCGTTACAGTCAGCCAGGGCGGATTAGAAAAGTTTCCCATGAAGCCACACGGAGAAGTTAAAGCCTTCCCTTTTCTTTTTTATCAACCAGTGAATAAAGGACATGATAGAGAGAGGGGGAGAGAGAGAGAGAGAGGGAGGGAGAGGGGGGGAGGGAGAGACACTGTCTGGAAGGTGCCCTTGGATTCAACCAATTCCTAAATGAGACAATTAAAAGTAATGGAGTAATTGTGGTGAGCGGTTGCAGACCTCCGCCTCAACAGAACCCCCTCAGCGCTCCTGCTGGAGGTGTGGGTGTTAATGAAGGAGTGCGTCGCTCTGCCACCTCTTCATATAATTGGACTTGTCTCGCTCTCTCACTCCATTAGAGGTGCCGTCCAAACGTCCGTTTTTCACCCGTCACTCACACCGACCGACAGGACACACACCACACCCCCCCCCAGTACCGCCGGCGCCATTAGCATGCACGCTGCTGGGCATGAGACACCAACGTCCAGTATACCCCACACACACATGCGCACACACACACACACACACACACACACACTGACTCACATGCACATACACACACTGACTCACATGCACACTCTGTAGATGTGTTCCAGCTCTACTGGGACTCTCTTTAGAGGTGTTCCAGCTCTACTGGGACTCTCTTTAGAGGTGTTCCAGCTCTACTGGGACTCTCTTTAGAGGTGTTCCAGGTCTACTGGGACTCTCTTTAGAGGTGTTTCAGCTCTACTGGGACTCTCTTTAGAGGTGTTCCAGCTCTACTGGGACTCTCTGTAGATGTGTTCCAGCTCTACTGGGACTCTCTGTAGAGGTGTTCCAGCTCTACTGGGACTCTCTTTAGAGGTGTTCCAGGTCTACTGAGACTATGTAGAGGTGTTCCAGCTCTACTGGGACTCTCTTTAGAGGTGTTCCAGGTCTACTGGGACTATGTAGAGGTGTTCCAGGTCATTTGATGCGGTTCTTCCCCGAGGTGCCTGGTAATGGACCCTTTATCTCTGTATAGCAGGAGAGCGCTCCCTCCTCTGCTAGGCCACTGGAACACAGGATCTCCATGAACAGCAGGAGACCAGGAGATGCTGAGGAGGGGCGACTCCGGCTGCATTTACACATTAACATTACCACACCGATGTGACCTGGCTCCATTTTTTCCAAACATCTGGCAGAGACCGGATTTAACTGCTCAAAGTGTAAAATGTGTGGTGTCTGATTTTTTTGAGATGGGATACCGGCCTCCTTCGTATGTGGTATTAAATGATATTTAATATATTGGAATCTATTTGATATTGTCGGGGTGATAATTGTTTAGAGCTTAATTTATAGATTGTGTCTCATTATATAGTGTTCAGTTTCTATATGGTATTTTCACATAATGCACTGGAAAACCTTCACAATTTCTGTTTCCCTCGTGTTGTGTCCTGCACACCGACAGATTATTTATTAACTTAAAACCAGGGTTAGGGTTAGTGGTTGTGTCAGGATGGGCATCCGACGTAAAATTTGACCAAATCATTATGCGGCTTGACAAGACCGCCATCAGTGCTGTGCCCTCACAGGGTACCGATGGAAACTATCAGATCTGCTGTGGAGACCTCTGGGAAACAGGGAATAAGCCGAAAGAAGAAGAATGGTTAATGTACGTGTACCCATATGTCCGTTTTGTGTGTGTCTGTGTGGGTGTGTGTGTGGGGGGGGGTGCATGAGACATGATGGAGTGAAGGGTGGTTATTTGCCCTGGTCCATTCTCATGCGTATTATAAGATAAAAAGCTACAGGCGTCGTGATGGAGGAGGTGTAAAATGATGTAGCAAGTACAATGATGGCAACAGACCACATTGAAGGACTGTGCTGATTGCTGGGGAACTGAGACGCTGCAACATGGACATCACTGCTCTCAGCGAAACCAGGCTCCTGGGTGAAGGCTCCCTGAGAGAGGAAGGAGGAGGGTACACCTTTTTCTGGAGAGGCTGTCCCCCCGGCAGACAACATCAGCATGGTGTTGGACTGGCAAGCAAGAATAGCATTCTACCCAGCCTCACTGAAACACCCACCGGACTAAGTGAGAGGCTAATGACCCCCACCCCCCGTATCCCCCCAGCAAAGGCATGCTATGCCACTCTTTTGAGTGCATATGCACCAACACTACCATCTAACAGTGGTGTGAAGGACAGCTTCTAACAGCAACTAGATGAGGCCCTTCATCGTATCCCAAAAAAGGACGAGATCCTTCCTCTGGGAGACTTTAATGCTAGGGTAGGAAAGAACAGTGGTATATGGAGTGGAGCGCTGGGTAGGCATGGGGTTGGTCAGGCTAATGCAAATGGTCTGAAGCTGCTAACACACTGTGCAGAGCATGACCTCACCATTATGAACACACTGTTTCAGCAGAAGACCAAATACAAAACATCCTGGATGCACCCACGATCTAAACACTGGCACTTGTTGACTACTGACACTAGTGATGTCTTGCTGACCCAGGCTATGTGAGGTGCATGATGCTGGCTGGATCACCGCCTGATTGTGACCAAGCTCCACATCAAAGTGTGCCCCCCACAGCATCTCAAGAAGCCCATAAAAAAGCAACTGAACTTTGCTAAATTGAAGTCAGCCTCAGCACGGAATGAGTTCCATCACTCTGTAAGCATGATGGCACTAGAATTTGAGGCTATTCTGAGTTCTGACAATTCCATGGATCAGAAATGGACCTCCCTAACTTCATTGCTACATCAAGCTGCAATCGACTCTATAGGCTACAGAGCCAGAAAACATCAGGACTGGTTCGACGAGAACTCCGACACCATCACATCCCTGCTGGAAACCATGCACAGCAGTTGAGAGTAGCCCTGTGTGCCACCGGGCTACTCTCAACTGCCCTGCATCTGCCATCTTTTAGCAGCAGTGGCAAACAGCACGTAAGGAGGTATAAACAACCTTGTGCACTCTGCAAAATACATGGTGGATGAACAAAGCTCGCGAGATTCGGTCATATGGTAACAGAAATTATATGCGCAACTTCTTCAACTCTAAAGAACATATATGATCCTAGGAACTGCTCTATCACACCCTTAACATCAGCAGAGGGACTGACACCCCTGAAAGACCAAAAGCGGACCCTGGCAAGGTGGGCTGAACATTTTGAAGCCCTACTTAACCAGCACTCACCAACTGACCAATCCATCCTGGAAGATCTGCCAATTTGTCCGCCCATCCCAGACCTTGACCACTCACCAACTTTTCGAGAAGTACTTACAGCCATCAACTCCCTCAAGAACAATAAGTCCCCTGGCAGTGATGGTGTCTCAGCAGAACTCCTAAAACAAGGTGGATACTTGTGCACCAGAATGATCTATCAGTACATCCTGCAGGTCTGGGACCAGGAGTGTCCCTCATCAACGGAGGGATGCTAAAATTGTCACCCTGTACAAAAACAGGGTGACTACGGCAACAGTTGTGGCATATCCTTACTAGCTGTTGCAGGCAAAGTCCTAGCAAAGGTTATGCTATGCAGGATGGTGATGCACTTGACAGAACATCTGCTGCCAGAGTCACATCGCGGTTTCAGAAAGAACAGGAGTACTGTGGATGTGATTTTCATAGTAAGACAGCTACAAGAAATGTGCCACGGACATCAAGGCCTTTTCATGGAGCTTTTGACACTGTGAATCAAGAGCTATTTTGGAAAATCCTGAAAAAGATTGGTTGTCCAAGCAAATTAGTGAACACTCTACCACAGTGCCATGGTGGGATGAGGGCACAGGTGGCCATAGGAGAACAAGAATTTGCGCCTTTTAATGTCTGCACAGGTGTGTGCTGGCACCGGTACTCATCAACATTTACCTTCTATGTGTCACAAAACTTTTTCGTAAAGATCTGGAATACAGTAGTGGGATCACAACTGACTTTAGGCTAGATGGAAACCTCAACATCTGAAGGTTCCAGGCAACCACCAAATTGTCTGCAGTGCAGGGCCTTGAGCAGCAGTATGCTGATGACTACGCTCTTGCAGCTCACACACCAGAAGACCTGCAAACCATCTTTGCTGCAGTTGTGAATGCCTACAGCAGGCTGGGTCTATCAGTCAACACCACCGAGACTGAGGTGTTATGCCAATGGAGGTCCAGCCCCTCACCCGCTATGCCCGTCTTCACTACAAGACACCAACCACTCTCAGTTGCTCTATCTTTCAAATACCTGGGCAGCATCCTTTCTGAGGGCTGCAACACTGATCATGAAACTCATAATAGAATCAAAGAAGCCTCTCTAGCCTTCGGCAAACTCTGACATAAGGTCTTCCAAAACAAACACCTCCACCTGCACACCAAAATTGCCATTTACAAAGCCGTCTGCATCACAACTCTCCTATACATCTGTGAAGCCTGGGTCATATACAGCTGCCACTTAAGGTTGCTGGAGCGGTTCCACATAAGGTGTCTGCAGTGAATCATGGGGGTTCACGTGGCATAACCATGTTCCTCATGCTGAGATTATTGCTAGAACTGCAAGAGCATAGAAGCCACGGTCACTGAACACCAACTGTGCTGGCTTGGGCATGTCATCAGGATGCCTCAAGAATGCCTACCATGTCAAGTCCTGTAAGGACAGCTTCATCTGGAACGCCGGTCCGCAGGTGGTCAGAATAAGCGACACAAAGACCAGCTAAAAACATCACTGAATAAGTGTCGTATCAACCCCTTGAGACTGGAGCAAGCTGCCATCAACCATTCCAACTGGCGGGAGATCTGCTACAGAGGTATAGAACAGCTGGAGATTGAGAGGAATGTGAAAAAACAACAGACATTTTGACAAGAAACAACAGTGACACTGATTTAAAGTGTTGAATTAAATCAGTTTGTGACAGTGCCTCATTACATTTTCTCATCTCATCATCAGCCGCTTCTCTGGGGTCGGGTCATGGTGGCAGCAAGCTAAGTAGGGCACTCCAGACGTCCCTCTCCCCTGCAATGCCCTCCAGCTTCTCCTGAGGGATCCCAAGATGTTCTCAGGCCAGAGTGGACATGTAGTCCCTCCAGCGAGTTCTTGGTCTACCCAGACGGCATCCTAATCAGATGCCCGAACCGCCTCAACTGGCTCCTTTCGACGCGAAGGAGCAGCAGCTCTACTCCGAGCTCCCTCCAGATGTTCAAGCTCCTCACCCTATCTCTAAGGCTGAGCCCAGACACCCTACCGAGGAAACTCATTTCAGCTGCTTGTATCTGCGATCTCACCCTTTCGGTCACTACCCAAAGCTCATGACCATAGGTGTGGGTTGGAACGAAGGTTGACTGGTTAATTGAGAGCTTTGTCTTCTGGCTCAGCTCCCTCTTCACCACAATGGTCCAGTACAATGTCCGCATTACTGCTGATGCTGCACCAATCCGCCTGTCAATCTCCCGCTCCATCCTACCCCCACTTGTAAACAAGACCCCAAGATACTTGAACTCCTTCAATTGAGGCAATAACTCATCTGCAACCCAGAGGGAGCAATCCACCATTTTCCGGTGAGAACCATGGCCTCAGACTTGGAGGTGCTGACTCTCATCCCAGCCATTTCACACTCAGCTGCAAACCACCCCAGTGAGCACTGGAGTTCGCGTTCTGATGAAGCCAACAAAACCGCATTATCTAGAAAGAACAGGGATGAAATTCTGAGGTTCCCAAAACAAACATACTCCTCACCTTGGCTGTGCCTTGAGATCCTGTCCATGAATATCACAAACAGAATCAGAGGTAAGAAACAACCTTGGCGGAGTCCAACACCCACCAAAAACGTGTTTGACTTTGTGCTGAGAATGCGGACACAGCTCTCACTTTGGTTATACAAGGACCGGATGGCTTGCAGCAACTGCCCCGTTACCTCATACTCCCACAGTACCCCCACAGAGTGCCCCGGGGTACACGGTCGTAAGCCTTCTCCAAGTCCACAAAACACATGTAGACTGGCTGGTCAAACTCCCAAGCCCCCCTCAGCACTTCCGCAAGGGTAAAGAGTTGATCCATTGTTCCACGGCCAGGACGGAATCCGCATTGTTCCTCCTGGATCCAAGGTTCGACAATAGGTCGGACCCTCCTTTCCAGCACCCTAGATTTTCCCAGGGAGGCTGAGCAGTGTGATGCCCCGATAATTGGAGCACACCCTCCGGTGTAATATCTTCTTTCTTTCGTTCTTTCTTTTTTTTTACTTATACAGGTGACTTAATTTGTACATGTATATAATATCAGACATGAAAATTAAAATTCAGTGCTCTCTCTCTCTCTCTCTCTCTCTCTCGTTCGTTCATCCAGATCTCTCTGGATGCAAAGAGGATTCGTCTCTTGCGGTTACCGGAGGGGAAGGCGTCATCCAGCTCCTCCTCAGCTGGCAGCAGACAGACGGTTTATGAGGTATGCGTCTGTGCCAACGGGCGACTCTTCCTGTCGCAAGCCGGGACCGGCTCCACCTGCCAGCTCAGCAACAACATCTGCCTCTAGGACTCACCTGTCAATCATCGACACACCCTGACAGACAGACAGACAGACAGACAGACAGACAGACACAGTACATACACTGTCTCTAGAACTGATGAATACATTTTAAACACATACATCAATGCATTTAGACACACACACACACACACACACACACACACACACACACTATCTGCCATCCAGAAGCGATATGGACATAGTGACAGACACAAATATCTACAAACTCACACAAACAAGAATACAACACTGCTATACTGAAATATTGTATACACACACACACACATACACACACACACACACACACAAGCTGATGCAAATAGATTATGCTTTTACATTTAAAATCAGCACATTCACCCTTCAATAGAAAGACTGAGGCAAGGACGGACATTGAGAACCACTGCGGGGCGGGGCGGGGCGGGGGGTGCATGTGTGCGTGTGCGTGTGTGTGTGTGTATTTGGGGTGGGGGGGAGGGTATTATCCTGTGGGAGGAAGTGGAGGACGACCTGCAGAGATCTGAACTGAAACCCTCTCGGTGGCCGACAGACTTCTGACCCCGGTTTCCCTCCAGAACTTTCCAGAACTAGAATCATTAAGGTGATCAGCCGCATCCCTCCTCCCCCTCCCTGGTCTTCCTCCTCCTCCTTCCTTGCTCTTCCTCTTTCCTCCTCCTCCTCTCTCCTCCTTTAACTCTTGTCTATCTCTGCTGAAGCTGAACACAGCTGAGATGCCAGAAGGCGACACGGCAACTCCGCACGGTGGTAGGAGGTCTGCAGGATGTCAGGAGACACCTGCTCGCTGTGTTCTTCCTCACTCTGATGGACTCTGGTGGACTGTGATGTCACACTCATACCCACAACCACTCAGCTTTCCTTCTAGGGAAACCGTCTGGCTCTCAGACTCAGTGGGATGACCAAAGCATTGCGATCACAGTGCTTCTGCTGTCTCTTCCCACGTGTCACAATTCACTATGAGTACGACGTCACTTCATGTCTTTTTCTTTTTGTTAATCAAAGGAATTATTTGACCTGCGAGTTTTTAGACGGAAGAAAATCGGCTGTAAGTGAGCAGCACAAAATCAAATGCAGTCTTATTGCGATTCGACAGAAATAGATTGTTTTGTCCGTCCCTGTTGTCACACCATTGTTTCTGCCACAAGTCAGCGGGGGTCAGGGGGTCAAACACTGGTGTGTGTAACATGATGGTCTCCATGAATTTACATTTGAGATTCAAATTCTAACCCAAGCTGCAAAACCCAAAGTCGCCAGACACAAAATCCAGCTGTCTATATTGTGGACAGCCGGGTCGGAACCGCTCGTCTCCTGAGGACGCCGCCGCCTGGCGGGCCAGAATGCTTTCACCGCGTCATCCTTTTCATTCTGACTTTCAGTGACCCCGAAAGGAAGCCAAACAAGCCCTGTTTCAGAGGACCGGCAGCAGATCCAACCACCGAGACGGTAGCCGTCACATGAGGGCTCTGCATCGCAGACTTCTGAAACCAACAGAAAAGCCTCAGTTGACACAACACCAACTTTAGCACCGACCAACAGGGCTGCACGCGTGAGTCTGCAGTCTGTCTGCCGAGACACGTGACGCTGGTCAGCCTTTAAGGGTTTCTACAGTTCAACGACAATAAAATTAAAGTTGTTTTCAAAAAGATTTTGAAGTGACAGTAGTGAACTGTCGACTGACTGATGTGTGCAAACTGCTTCAGATCCAGGTTTGGTCACCCGACTGGGTTCTTGTACTGGAACATAAGAATAAAAAATTATTTAAAAAAAGTGAAAATGAGGGCCACTCTGTTGAAAGAGGGGAAATGTGCCTGTGCCTTATATCGATGCACTCATGGCAAGAAGAAGCACATCACATGACGTCCACCACCTTCATCTGATGTCATACGTCTCCTGTATCTCTCTGTCTGTATTGAGGGATGCAAAGACCCGCAGGTCCACCCGTGTCACACCTTCTTACTGTCCTCCGTCAAATTTGAATTATTTCATTCCCATTCTGGAACAAGGAAAGGACGTGACATTTTTTAACACTTCAAAGCATCTCGTTTGGGTGGCCACACGTTAGAGACCTGCAATTATGCCACCAGGTGACCAGGCGATGAGACATAAAAGCCATTTCGAAATCTACTGTGACGTCACACTGGGCGGGGACTGATCAAACCCATCCAGTCAGATCACAGAGTCACTGGGTGCGTTCACATGCGCAGCTGAGTCGAGCAGGCCGTGTACCTGGACTACTGTCGTCGTCCCAGTACACAAGAACCGGAGGAGAATCTATTTATTGACAGAAGTACGTCCCACCCACCCCGGTACAGTAGGTGGCGATATGCCCCCTTTCAGCTGGTTGCTATTGGGCCTTCTTCCGGTTGGCCACATACCAAACAAGCGACAAACAAGTTAGCGAGTTACCGGGTCGGCGGTTCGAATCCCCGTGTTACCTCTGGCTTGGTCGGGCGTCTTTCCAGACACAGTTGGCCGTGTCTGCGGGTGGGAAGCCGGATGTGAGGAGTAGGTTAATTGGTCAAGTACAACGGGGGAGGGGCTAAACAAGTTAGCATGCGGGTTCCATGTCGCGCGGTGAAAACATGGACAACTTGGCAGCGCTGCACATTTCCCGCGTACTCTCCGCTTTAGCTTTGGTACAAATGAGATGTCCGAATAGTCGCCTCCTTCAGCTGACACAACATGCAGTTTGTCTCCTCCTCCTGTCCAGAATTGCGTGGTTCTCTCTCCAGCACTCGCCATGTTGACACTACGCTGTTCGACTTCCGGGTGAAAGACCGCCGCCCGCGGGAACTATGGGTCATGCGCAGAACGCCTCGGCCAGTTCGCGGCCGATTGACACGTGCACATGCCAGAGTAGCTCCATCCCCAGCCGCATCATCTAGATGTGTTGGTCCCGCTTCCAGAAATTCTGTTTAGCAAGAGTCCAGTCGGACCAACACGTTTACATGTGTTTCAGAAGTCCAGTTTTAGACGCACTAACGCAACAAATCCACGTTTTGTAACGTCGTGTAAACGTGCTGACTACCTCTACACAGGACCCGTGTGATCTGATCGGCGGGATTTGGTGGTGACATAATTCCAGGTCCACAAGAGTACTGCTGTATGCAGTATTGCATTGTATGGAGTATTACACAGAGCCCACGTAACTGCAGGTATACTTTGGGTTTCCGTGGAACTGAAACAAAAGGAAACCTGCAGGTTTTCACAAGTAAGCAGCGAGAAGTTCATGAGCACGTACCATCTGCTGCATCTCGCTGTCCCCAACACCGTGCTCGAACTTCTCAGCTCCGACAGACTCCTGAATATGTAGGTAGTCCACACACACCCGCGCCTGGCCCTGCGGACGGATAACGAACGTTACCGTCCCACTTCTGTGCAGCTAATGCTAAGCTGTGCAGCTAGAGCTAAGCTACTGCTAAGCTGCGCAGCTAGAGCTAAGCTAATGCTAAGCTGCGCAGCTAGAGCTAAGCTAATGCTAAACGTGCAGCTAGAGATAAGCTAATGCTAAACTGTGCAGCTAAAGCTAAGCTAACGCTAAGCTGCGCAGCTAGAGCTAAGCTAATGCTAAGATGCGCGGCTAAGGCTAAGCTGCGCAGCTAGAGCTAAGCTAATGCTAAACTGCGCAGCTAAAGCTAAGCTAATGCTAAGCTGCGCAGCCTATCAGCTCGTTGTTGACAGGAAGGGTTCACGTGGTCATGGTTGTTTCTGAGACATCGGTTACAGAGCGACACGCACACTTGGCACATCACACACGTGTGTGTGAGTCGATATCTTCACCGAAATCCATATATTGGCAATAACGCTAAGTTAATCAATGCCGGTCATGAATGTAGGTTGGTAGCCTAGCTTAACGGGGAGTCCACTGCCCTTCACGCGATCGCGCGTTAAGAAACTGTTGCTGTCGGCTGCAATGATCTCCTCTTCTTCATTTCGGTAGTCGGCTGCCCTCTTCTTCGCTGAAATAAAGACCGTTTTCAGAAGGAACTGGTTTGGATGTCGGTTCAGGCTATGCTAACCAGGTACACACAAACTCCTGACGTGGCTTCGCAGGGACATGAAAAAACAGGAGGAAAACTAAACCTCAGCATCCAAACACTGAAGCGCTGCCTGCAGCAACTGCAGAGCAAGTATCGCGATACTCCCACACCAGGGGCCAGGCGCACGTATACAGGGCGCCATCACCACAGCCAGCCAGGCGGGCAGGCGGGCAGGCAGGCAGGCCACCTCGACACGTGGTGTACACGCCCTCTGGCACACCGTTAAAAGATCACACTGGCTTTTCTAGTAACTGTGCGAACCTTATTCGGCCATCTTGTTGTCTCCAACTCTCGCGGGACTTCCGGTAACCCAACTCTACGGTGTCCTGTAATGTACATATCAATTTGGCTGTGCAAATGAGTGTTTACATCCCCCTTGTTTTGACAAAAAAACAAAAGGAAATGATAGCAGCATGTTCTTAGGTGCAACAACTCAGTAGCCCTGATTAACAGGTCAACAACACACAAGAGGGACTTTCAGCTCAGTAAACACAACATAACAGCTGCGTTCACCGCTCCTGACGGTGCGGCCCTGTCTCGTGGTGTAGCCACGCGGGGTTGCACACAACACAACACGTCTGTCACCAACCTTTACGTGTAAACAAGAAAAAAGTCGATACAGCGGTTTCGAGAATCGATACAGCGGTTTGAGAATCGATACAGCGGTTTCGAGAATCGGTACATTGTCGCGAACGGTAATATCGTGATACTCGAGTGTATCGGTATTTTCTTGCGTGGTAGTAACACCCTGTATAAACACGTCTGGCCCCTAGTATCTGAGTACTGGGTACTTGCTCAGCAGGTTGCTCTTCAGACATAGTCGTAGTAAGTCAGCCTGATGTGGTGCTTTGTAGTACATGACAGTAATACTGCCGCGGTCTGCTCGGACATCCGGGCCGACAATCTGACGTCATCGTGTAACAAACACTGAATCAGATCCTCCACGAATACATATATATATATATATATATATATATACATATATACACACACACACACACACACACACACACACACATATATATATACACATACATATATACATATGTATGTATGTAATTATGTATGTATGTATGTATGTATGTATGTATGTATGTACGTACGTACGTATATATATATATACACATATATACACACACACATATATATACATATATACACACACATATATACATGTATGTATGTATGTATGTATGTATGTATGTATGTATGTATGTATGTATGTATATGCATATATATATATATATATGGGAATAGGTGCTTGGATGGGTTAAAATGACGCGTCCTTTAAAAGAGGGTCCTCTCAACTCTGACTTTCAACTTCCGGAGTGTTTGTTTTTTAGCTTCTCTGCCGATGTACACTCGCTGACTTTTAAATATATCCAAGAAGGAAACTAGATCCAACAGGTGGATTAGTGTTTTGAATAAGTGTGCACCAGTAAAATCATTTTCTATGACTGTACCTGTAAATACTGCGTCAGCGGATATAGCCTGACAGGTTCCCTACAGTGAGTGCTCTTTTGAAAAAGTTTAAAAACATTTAAAAAAAACATTTTTTAAGAAACTAAAATAAGTGTTTTTATACTAACGGGCAAAAAAAAGATATGTTGTTGAAAGGTCATCAGGATAGCATGTATAGTAATATCCATCCACCTGCTGAGGACGACGTTATCCTCCTCCTGTCCAGATGTGGGCGCTGCTGCGGTCTTTGCATCCCCCTCATGTGTACTGCTGCACGTTTGTGCCACTAGAGGTGATTTTGGTTTTGTTTCTGTTTTGTTTTTGTTTTTGCAGTTTAACAAAACGTGTTGAATGATTCTCATAGATGCAAACAGAAATCAAACCAGCGGAGTGACAAGTGAGCTGTAGATTACATGTAAGGATTACAGTAATCAGATTACAAAGACATCAGCAGTTACTGAAAAAAGAGAGACAGTCATGGGTGGTGTTAGCAGTGATTGGATTACTGGATTTTATGAGAAATACATTTCGGAAATACTTGTTGGACAACTGGTGAGTAGGTACATGTGTTTAAACTGGGAAGAGGCTTCGTCTTTGTAAAGTTTTTGCTTTAATGTTCAAATTGACACACAATTGGTATATTTTTTAACGATGGGTGAACCACCTTAAATCAAATGTATAACGTGGAATAAATTCCTTATTCTCCAGTTTCTATGGCAAAGTGTTCAAAGTTACAACAAATGCTCAAATTACAAAACTGTGTAGGAGGGATTGAATTGCACTGCATTGATATTATGTATGTATACGTGTACTATAACATTGATATGTACAGTTACATGTACTCTAACATTGATATTATATAGTTACATGTACTGTAACATTGATATTATGTATAATTACATGTACTGTAACACTGATATTATTTATAGTTACATGTACTGTAACATTGATATTATTTATAGTTACATGTACTGTAACATTGATATTGTGTACAGTTACATGTACTGTAACATTGATATGATGTACAGTTACATGTACTGTAACATTGATATGATGCACAGTTACATGTACTCTAACATTGATATTATATAGTTACATGTACTCTAAGATTGATATTATGTAAAATTACATGTACTGTAACATTGATATTATTTATAGTTACATGTACTGTAACATTGATATTGTGTACAGTTACATGTACTGTAACATTGATATAATGTATAGTTACATGTACTATAACATTGATATGTACAGTTACATGTACTCTAACATTGATATTATATAGTTACATGTGCTGTAACATTGATATTATGTATAATTACATGTACTGTAACATTGATATTATTTATAGTTACATGTACTGTAACATTGATATTGTGTACAGTTACATGTACTGTAACATTGATATGATGTATAGTTACATGTACTATAACATTGATATGTACAGTTACATGTACTCTAACATTGATATTATATAGTTACATGTACTTTAACATTGATATTATGTATAATTACATGTACTGTAACATTGATATTATTTATAGTTACATGTACTGTAACATTGATATGATGTATAGTTACATGTACTGTAACATTGATATTGTGTACAGTTACATGTACTGTAACATTGATATGATGTACAGTTACATGTACTATAACATTGATAGTGTGTACAGTTACATGTACTATAACATTGATATTGTGTACAGTTACGTGTACTATAACATTGATATTGTGTACAGTTACATGGACTATAACAGAATATAGTTTAGGCATCGGTCTCCCAGCCATGTGTGTCCACAGTTATTTTTCTTCTTTTGCAGCTGTTCCTTTCTCTGCTTTTCCATCTCTCATTCTAAATCTGTGTATTGTTGTTATGATTACTATTAACTGTATTCATCTCATTCTTTGATCTGCCGTCCATGCAGTAGATTTTTTTCAAAGATGTCAAAATAAAGGGCGTTGTTTGAAGCCATTGCCGCAGTTATTTTGGATTATGCCTAAAAAACATCAAGCCAGAAATGTGATGGACGTTTACCAGTGAACAAGAAAACTCCCTCACACGTTTTGCTCCCTGCTGTTTTATAGGAGACGCCGGTAGGTTGGAGTAGATCTGAACTTTGCCTTCATACCACAGAGGTGTCTGCATGAGCAACGGTGGCATGTGTAACGAGTCTGTAACGTCACCCTTTTAACTTCTAACCATCTCTTTTTGACACGTCTCCAATGCTAAATTCAGATTTTTGCTAATGTAGCTACAGCTAAAGCTTTAAAACAACTGTGACATCATAAAGTAAAACATCTAAAAAAAAGTTTTAAAAAAAACTCTTAGGAGAACTTGTGAAGCTCCATTGATGATTTCAGGTGGACGAAGTGTCGCTGTTGGATTTTGACGTAAAGTAAAACAGAACATAGGTTGGCTCTCAAGCCCAGTATCCCTGTCACAAATCCCCTCTAATCTACTAAACAACGTGATTTTTTTTTCTTCCTTCAAAGATTAGAAGGTTTAGGTGTCAGGATGGTTAGATATCCGTCAGAAGGTTCAGGTGTCCGGGTGGTTAGATGTCCTTCAGAAGGTTCAGGTGTCAGGATGGTTAGATATCCTTCAGAAGGTTCAGATGTCAGGATGGTTAGATATCCTTCAGAAGGTTCAGGTGTCAGGGTGGTTAGATATCCTTCAGAAGGTTCAGGTGTCAGGATGGTTAGATGTTCTTCAGAAGGTTCAGGTGTCAGGATGGTTAGATGTCCTTCAGAAGGTTCAGGTGTCAGGATGGTTAGATGTCCTTCAGAAGGTTCAGGTGTCAAGGTGGTTAGATGTCCTTCAGAAGGTTCAGGTGTCAAGGTGGTTAGATGTCCTTCAGAAGGTTCAGGTGTCAGGGTGGTTAGATGTCCTTCAGAAGGTTCAGGTGTCAAGGTGGTTAGATGTCCTGTAGAAGGTTCAGGTGTCAGGATGTTAGATGTCCGTCAGAAGGTTCAGGTGTCAGGGTGGTTAGATGTCCTTCAGAAAGTTCAGGTGTCAGGATGGTTAGATGTCCTGCAGAAGGTTCAGGTGTCCGGATGGTTAGATGTCCGTCAGAAGGTCCAGGTGTCAGGGTGGTTATATGTCCTTCAGAAAGTTCAGGTGTCAGGATGGTTAGATGTCCTTCAGAAGGTTCAGGTGTCCGGGTGGTTAGATGTCCTTCAGAAGGTTCAGGTGTCAGGGTGGTTAGATGTCCTTCAGAAGGTTCAGGTGTCCGGATGGTTAGATGTCCTTCAGAAGGTTCAGGTGTCAGGATGGTTAGATGTCCGTCAGAAGGTTCAGGTGTCAGGATGGTTAGATGCCCTTCAGAAGGTTCAGGTGTCAGGATGGTTAGATATCCTTCAGAAGGTTCAGGGGTCAGGATGCTTAGATGTCCTTCAGAAGGTTCAGGTGTCAAGGTGGTTAGATGTCCTTCAGAAGGTTCAGGTGTCAGGCTGGTTAGTTTTCCGTCTGAAGGTTCAGGTGTCAGGATGGTTAGATGTTCTTCAGAAGGTTCAGGTTTCAGGATGGTTAGATGTCCGTCAGAAGGTCCAGGTGTCAGGGTGGTTAGATGTCCTTCAGAAAGTTCAGGTGTCAAGATGGTTAGATGTCCTTCAGAAGGTTCAGGTGTCCGGATGGTTAGATGTCCTTCAGAAGGTTCAGGTGTCAGGATGGTTAGATGTCCTTCAGAAGGTTCAGGTGTCAAGGTGGTTAGATGTCCTTCAGAAGGTTCAGGTGTCAGGATGGTTAGATGTCCTTCAGAAGGTTCAGGTGTCAGGGTGGTTAGATGTCCTGCAGAAGGTTCAGGTGTCAGGATGGTTAGATGTCCGTCAGAAGGTTCAGGTGTCAGGGTGGTTAGATGTCCTTCAGAAGGTTCACCTTCATTAACGTCAGTGGAGCTATTTTGTGATTGTGTGTGCAGTTTACCCTGTAATGAGATGGGGTGGGGGGGGAGCTTCATTTTTGTTTGTTGTTTTGTTTTTTGTTTTGTTGTTGTTGTTGTTGTTTTTGGATAAGCTCTTGGCCATTCATTCAATACGTTTTACCATTTAGGTTGGTTCTGTAAAGCCCTGGTGATATTTTCTTGAACCTGAATTTATTTCTTGTTTAAATGTCCACTGATGCTGATATAAAGCCCTTTTTTGCTATTCACAGAGAAAAGGTAAAGAGAAGATACAAGAATAATGGGTGAAAGCATGTAACCTGTATGTGTCTGTCCAAAAAGTGCTGTTCCCTTGTCCCAGCTTGTTTCCTGTGCGACCCTGTTCTTCTGCTTCATGCTAATCTAATATCTTTGTCCTGACCGTGTTGTGTCCTGATGACGTGAAAATAATCATCATTACTCTGATGGTGCTGCAAGTGTAAAATGAGTGGACGTCTGATTTTTCTTTTCTTTTGAGTGTACCTTGAGGGGGGGAGAAAAGGAGAAACGTGCATATTTCTGGATATGATAATGAATTTATCTGAGGGGAGAAAAGTTTTTAAAAAATGTCTCTTTTTTTGTCAGAGTTGATTTCAAAAATTAAACAAATGCAGCCATTTAAAACTCAGAGGCGAAGTCGAGGAGGGATGAAGAGTTTGCGTGTGTGATGGTGAAAGTGACCTTCTGTCACCTTAACCTGCGATCAGGTTGATCCTTAACCCAAATCTCAACATCTTCATTCAAACCTGCGTTCTCCGGTTCTGCATAACTGGTGGAAGGGTTGAGGAAAATCTTGTGTTACCGTCTAAGATCTCGGGGCAACAAACAAACAACCTGTTCTGCTCTGTTCAGGTGATCAAATCAAAAGGAGAAGGTCACAGGTTTGATCCCAGCAAACAGCCTCGTCTCATCTTGACATTGGCGGGAAATACTTTCACACGTTTGTAGGCCTGAAGCCTAGAAACAGTTATTAATCTCGTTTGTTATCTAAAGCATAGCCAAGGTCTTCATCTGCTGGGGTTTATGAAAAACTGACAGATGTGAACTGGAGAGGCAGACTTCATAAAAAGGAACCTGAATATGAAATAATAATAAAAACATTCAGCGTGTAAGGGAAGAGCTGAGATCAATGAAGAGGTTGTGTGATTGAAAGATATAGAAACCACTTTCACATTGTGATCCTGCTCTCACATGGGAGACTATTCAGTCACTAATGAAATGGCCCTGATTACTAGTCTGTATCCAACTCTGCAAATGTCTGATGGGGGATTTGCTTTAGAATGGGAAGAAAACAGTCAAATAACAACAGAACCAGCCAGCCGGTCCGGATCCTACATGGGATTTCAAATGGAGAGATCTGGTACCGACTTAATTACTTTATTTTAATCACTACCACTCAGTAAACTTACTGATATTTAATACCCATATTAATATATTTACTAGTCATGTTATGATGTCAACTGGTCATATCGGGATATTTACTAGTCATATTATGATATCAACTGGTCATGTCAGGATATTTACTAGTCATGTTATGATATCAACTGGTCATGTCAGGATATTTACTAGTCATATTATGGTATCAACTGGTTGTGTCAGGATATTTACTAGTCATATTATGGTATCAACTGGTCATGTCAGGATATTTACTAGTCATATTATGATATCAACTGGTCATGTCAGGATATTTACTAGTCATATTATGGTATCAACTGGTCATGTCAGGATATTTACTAGTCATATTATGATATCAACTGGTCATGTCAGGATATTTACTAGTCGTATTATGATATCAACTGGTCATGTCAGGATATTTACTAGTCATATTATGATATCAACTGGTCATGTCAGGATATTTACTAGTCATATTATGATATCAACTGGTCATGTCAGGATATTTACTAGTCGTATTATGATATCAACTGGTCATGTCAGGATATTTACTAGTCATATTATGATATCAACTGGTCATGTCAGGATATTTACTAGTCATATTATGGTATCAACTGGTCATGTCAGGATATTTACTAGTCATATTATGATATCAACTGGTCATGTCAGGATATTTACTAGTCATATTATGATATCAACTGGACATGTCAGGGTATTTACTAGTCATATTATGATATCAACTGGTCATGTCAGGATATTTACTAGTCATATTATGATATCAACTGCTCATGTCAGGATATTTACTAGTCATATTATGATATCAACTGCTCATGTCAGGATATTTACTAGTCATATTATGATATTAACTGGTCATGTCAGGATATTTACTAGTCATATTATGATATCAACTGGTCATGTCAGGTTATTTACTAGTCATATTATGATATCAACTGGTCATGTCAGGATATTTACTAGTCATATTATGATATCAACTGGTCATATCAGAATATTTACTAGTCATATTATGATATCAACTGCTCATGTCAGGATATTTACTAGTCACATTATGATATCAACTGGTCATGTCAGGATATTTACTAGTCATATTATGATATCAACTGCTCATGTCAGGATATTTACTAGTCTTATTATGATATCAACTGGTCATATCAGGATATTTACTAGTCATATTATGGTATCAACTGGTCATGTCAGGATGTTTACTAGTCATATTATGATATCAACTGCTCATGTCAGGATATTTACTAGTCATATTATGATATCAACTGGTCATGTCAGGATATTTACTAGTCTTATTATGATATCAACTGGTCATATCAGGATATTTACTAGTCATATTATGGTATCAACTGGTCATGTCAGGATATTTACTAGTCTTATTATGATATCAACTGGTCATGTCAGGATATTTACTAGTCTTATTATAATATCAACTGGTCATATCAGGATATTTACTAGTCATACTATGATATTAACTGGACATGTCAGGGTATTTACTAGTCTTATTATGATATCAACTGGACATGTCAGGGTATTTACTAGTCATATTATGATATCAACTGGTCATATCAGGATATTTACTAGTCATATTATGATATCAACTGCTCATGTCAGGATATTTAATAGTCATATTATGATATTAACTGGTCATATCAGGATATTTACTAGTCATATTATGATATCAACTGCTCATGTCAGGATATTTACTAGTCACATTATGATATCAACTGGTCATGTCAGGATATTTACTAGTCATATTATGATATCAACTGGACATGTCAGGGTATTTACTAGTCATATTATGATATCAACTGGTCATGTCAGGATATTTACTAGTCATATTATGATATCAACTGCTCATGTCAGGATATTTACTAGTCATATTATGATATCAACTGCTCATGTCAGGATATTTACTAGTCATATTATGATATTAACTGGTCATGTCAGGATATTTACTAGTCATATTATGATATCAACTGGTCATGTCAGGTTATTTACTAGTCATATTATGATATCAACTGGTCATGTCAGGATATTTACTAGTCATATTATGATATCAACTGGTCATATCAGAATATTTACTAGTCATATTATGATATCAACTGCTCATGTCAGGATATTTACTAGTCACATTATGATATCAACTGCTCATGTCAGGATATTTACTAGTCTTATTATGATATCAACTGGTCATATCAGGATATTTACTAGTCATATTATGGTATCAACTGGTCATGTCAGGATGTTTACTAGTCATATTATGATATCAACTGCTCATGTCAGGATATTTACTAGTCATATTATGATATCAACTGGTCATGTCAGGATATTTACTAGTCTTATTATGATATCAACTGGTCATATCAGGATATTTACTAGTCATATTATGATATCAACTGGTCATGTCAGGATATTTACTAGTCTTATTATGATATCAACTGGTCATGTCAGGATATTTACTAGTCATATTATGATATCAACTGGTCATGTCAGGATATTTACTAGTCTTATTATGATATCAACTGGTCATATCAGGATATTTACTAGTCATATTATGATATCAACTGGTCATATCAAGATATTCACTAGTCATATTATGATATCAACTGGTCATGTCAGGATATTTACTAGTCATATTATGATATCAACTGGTCATGTCAGGATATTTACTAGTCTTATTATAATATCAACTGGTCATATCAGGATATTTACTAGTCATATTATGATATCAACTGCTCATGTCAGGATATTTACTAGTCGTATTATGATATCAACTGCTCATATCAGGATATTTACTAGTCATATTATGATATCAACTGGTCATGTCAGGATATTTACTAGTCTTATTATGAAATCAACTGGTCATGTCAGGATATTTACTAGTCATATTATGATATCAACTGCTCATGTCAGGATATTTACTAGTCTTATTATGATATCAACTGGTCATATCAGGATATTTACTAGTCACATTATGATATCAACTGGTCATGTCAGGATATTTACTAGTCTTATTATGATATCAACTGGACATGTCAGGGTATTTACTATTCATATTATGATATCAACTGGTCATGTCGGTATATTTACTAGTCATATTATGATATCAACTGGACATGTCAGGGTATTTACTAGTCATATTATGATATCAACTGGTCGTGTTAGGACATTTACTAGTAATATTATGATATCAACTGGTCATGTCAGGACATTGACTTGTCTTATTATGATATCAACTGGTCATATCAGGATATTTACTAGTCATACTATGATATTAACTGGACATGTCAGGGTATTTACTAGTCTTATTATGATATCAACTGGACATGTCAGGGTATTTACTAGTCATATTATGATATCAACTGGTCATATCAGGATATTTACTAGTCATATTATGATATCAACTGCTCATGTCAGGATATTTAATAGTCATATTATGATATTAACTGGTCATATCAGGATATTTACTAGTCATATTATGATATCAACTGCTCATGTCAGGATATTTACTAGTCACATTATGATATCAACTGGTCATGTCAGGATATTTACTAGTCATATTATGATATCAACTGGACATGTCAGGGTATTTACTAGTCATATTATGATATCAACTGGTCATGTCAGGATATTTACTAGTCATATTGTGATATCAACTGCTCATGTCAGGATATTTACTAGTCATATTATGATATCAACTGCTCATGTCAGGATATTTACTAGTCATATTATGATATTAACTGGTCATGTCAGGATATTTACTAGTCATATTATGATATCAACTGGTCATGTCAGGTTATTTACTAGTCATATTATGATATCAACTGGTCATGTCAGGATATTTACTAGTCATATTATGATATCAACTGGTCATATCAGAATATTTACTAGTCATATTATGATATCAACTGCTCATGTCAGGATATTTACTAGTCACATTATGATATCAACTGCTCATGTCAGGATATTTACTAGTCTTATTATGATATCAACTGGTCATATCAGGATATTTACTAGTCATATTATGGTATCAACTGGTCATGTCAGGATGTTTACTAGTCATATTATGATATCAACTGCTCATGTCAGGATATTTACTAGTCATATTATGATATCAACTGGTCATGTCAGGATATTTACTAGTCTTATTATGATATCAACTGGTCATATCAGGATATTTACTAGTCATATTATGGTATCAACTGGTCATGTCAGGATATTTACTAGTCTTATTATGATATCAACTGGTCATGTCAGGATATTTACTAGTCTTATTATAATATCAACTGGTCATATCAGGATATTTACTAGTCATATTATGATATCAACTGCTCATGTCAGGATAATTACTAGTCGTATTATAATATCAACTGCTCATGTCAGGATATTTACTAGTCATATTATGATATCAACTGGTCATGTCAGGATATTTACTAGTCTTATTATGATATCAACTGGTCATGTCAGGATATTTACTAGTCATATTATGATATCAACTGGTCATGTCAGGTTATTTACTAGTCATATTATGATATCAACTGGTCATGTCAGGATATTTACTAGTCATATTATGATATCAACTGGTCATATCAGAATATTTACTAGTCATATTATGATATCAACTGCTCATGTCAGGATATTTACTAGTCACATTATGATATCAACTGCTCATGTCAGGATATTTACTAGTCTTATTATGATATCAACTGGTCATACCAGGATATTTACTAGTCATGTTATGGCATCAACTGGTCATGTCAGGATATTTACTAGTCATATTATGATATCAACTGCTCATGTCAGGATATTTACTAGTCATATTATGATATCAACTGGTCATGTCAGGATATTTACTAGTCATATTATGGTATCAACTGGTCATGTCAGGATATTTACTAGTCTTATTATGATATCAACTGGTCATGTCAGGATATTTACTAGTCTTATTATAATATCAACTGGTCATATCAGGATATTTACTAGTCATATTATGATATCAACTGCTCATGTCAGGATATTTACTAGTCGTATTATAATATCAACTGCTCATGTCAGGATATTTACTAGTCATATTATGATATCAACTGGTCATGTCAGGATATTTACTAGTCTTATTATGATATCAACTGGTCATGTCAGGATATTTACTAGTCATATTATGATATCAACTGGTCATGTCAGGATATTTACTAGTCTTATTATGATATCAACTGGTCATATCAGGATATTTACTAGTCATATTATGATATCAACTGGTCATGTCAGGGTATTTACTAGTCTTATTATGATATCAACTGGTCATGTCAGGATATTTACTAGTCATATTATGATATCAACTGGTCATGTCAGGATATTTACTAGTCTTATTATGATATCAACTGGTCATATCAGGATATTTACTAGTCATATTATGATATCAACTGGTCATATCAAGATATTCACTAGTCATATTATGATATCAACTGGTCATGTCAGGATATTTACTAGTCATATTATGATATCAACTGGTCATGTCAGGATATTTACTAGTCTTATTATAATATCAACTGGTCATATCAGGATATTTACTAGTCATATTATGATATCAACTGCTCATGTCAGGATATTTACTAGTCGTATTATGATATCAACTGCTCATATCAGGATATTTACTAGTCATATTATGATATCAACTGGTCATGTCAGGATATTTACTAGTCTTATTATGATATCAACTGGTCATGTCAGGATATTTACTAGTCATATTATGATATCAACTGCTCATATCAGGATATTTACTAGTCTTATTATGATATCAACTGGTCATATCAGGATATTTACTAGTCACATTATGATATCAACTGGTCATGTCAGGATATTTACTAGTCTTATTATGATATCAACTGGACATGTCAGGGTATTTACTATTCATATTATGATATCAACTGGTCATGTCGGTATATTTACTAGTCATATTATGATATCAACTGGACATGTCAGGGTATTTACTAGTCATATTATGATATCAACTGGTCGTGTTAGGACATTTACTAGTAATATTATGATATCAACTGGTCATGTCAGGACATTGACTTGTCTTATTATGATATCAACTGGTCATATCAGGATATTTACTAGTCATACTATGATATTAACTGGACATGTCAGGGTATTTACTAGTCTTATTATGATATCAACTGGACATGTCAGGGTATTTACTAGTCATATTATGATATCAACTGGTCATATCAGGATATTTACTAGTCATATTATGATATCAACTGCTCATGTCAGGATATTTAATAGTCATATTATGATATTAACTGGTCATATCAGGATATTTACTAGTCATATTATGATATCAACTGCTCATGTCAGGATATTTACTAGTCATATTATGATATTAACTGGTCATATCAGGATATTTACTAGTCATATTATGATATCAACTGCTCATGTCAGGATATTTACAATGTTATGATATTTACTAGTAAGTGGGTGTTTATTTATATAGCACCTTTCAAAACAAGTTGTTGCACAAGATACAGATACAGAAAAATAAACAACATGCATATGCAGTCTGTTTGTGATATTCATGGACAGGATCTGAAGGAGCAGCCAAGGTGAGGAGTGTGTCCGTTTTGGGAACCTCAGAATTGCATCTCTGCTCTTCACAGATGATGAGAGTCAGCACCTCCAAGTCTGAGGCCATCACTACCACCGGAAAATGGTGGATTGCTCCCTCTGGGTTGGGGATGAGTCCATTTCTTTTTCACGAGTGAGGGTAGGATGGAGCGGGAGATTGACAGACGGATTGTAGCAGCATCAGCAGTAATGCAGAAGTTGTTCCGGACCGTTGTGATGAAGAGGGAGCTGAGCCGGAAGGCAAAGCTCTCAGTTTACCAGCCAGTCTTCCTTCCAACCCTCACCTATGGTCATGAGCTTTGGGTAGTGACTGACATGGTGAGATGGCGGCTACAAACGGCTGAAATTAGTTTCCTCCGTAGGGAGTCTGGGCTCAGCCTTAGAGATAGGTTGAGGAGCTCGGACATCCGGAGGGAGCTCGGAGTAGAGCCTCTGCTCCTTCGCGTCGAAAGGAGCCAGTTGAGGTGGTTCGGGCATGTGATTAGGATGCCCCCTATGTGCCTTCCTTTGGAGGTTTACCGGGCACGGCCAACTGGGAGGAGACTCCGGGGTAGACCCAGAACTCGCTGGAGGGAGTACATGTCAAATCTGGCCTGGGAACGACTTAGGATCCCCCAGGAGGAGATGGACGACGTTGCTGAGGAGAGGGACGTCTGGATTGCCCTACTTAGCTTGCTGCCACTACAATGAATGAATGAATATACAGTTATATACAGAAAAGTATGGATTACAGCCCCATTACAGGGAGGGCAAGTTTTCAGAAGTTTTTTTTTAAAGCTGTTTACAGACTCAGCTGATCTAACAGAGGGGAGGGAGAGACTGATCCAGAGGAACGGGGCCCTTACGGCAAAAGCACAGTCACCCTTGGATTTGCGGCGGGAGCAGGGTATAGATAAGAGACCCTGGTCGGAAGATCTGAGTGGCCTAGAGGTGGAGTAAAGATGCGAAAGTTAGGAAATGTATAAAGGGGCAAAACCATGTAGGGCCTTATATGTAATAAGCAGTATCTTGAAGTCTGTTCGATACCTTACGGGGAGCCAATGAAGGGATGTGAGGATCGATGGGATGTGGGATCTAAGACTGGTATTGGGTTAGCAGTCTGGCTGCAGCACAGCCTGGCTGCAGCACTTTTCACGGGTTGCAGGTGGGACAGGGCTTCTTGGCTGAGACAGGAGAAAACAGCATTGCAGTAGTCAAAGCGTGAAACAATTAGGGTATGGATTCGTGATTCAAGATCTCTGGTTGATGGCATTGATTTGATTTTTGCGATGTTCCAGAGTTGGAAAAAAACAGGTTTGCACAAGCTTGTTTATGTGTGGGTCAAAATTCAGATTTTAGTTAAAGAGTACGTCTGGATTTCTTGAGGAGGGCTTAACATTGGTGGCCAGTGGGCCGATACATGGTTTTACTTCTGAGACAAACATATTAGGACCAATAAATAGGACCTCAGTTTTGTCTGAATTGAGCTGAAGGAGATTGAGTGACATCCATTCCTTAGTAGCAGCCAGGCAGTCATGAAGGGTACCAATATCACCCATATCATTTGGCTTAACTGAAAAATAAAGCTGCATGTCATCAGCGTAGCGGTGGTGAGATGTGCAATTGAACTGGCTGACCAGACTGCCTAGAGGTAACATGGAAATTGAGAAAAGGATGGGACCAAGGATTGAACCCAGCAGAACTCCACAGAGTATAGGGGCAGTTGAGGACACCAAGTTGTCTATGACAACCTGTAACTTCCTGTTAGACAGATAGGACGAGAGACAACTGAGAACATAGCCCGAGATACAAACCCACTTGTTTATACGTTCAACCAAGATGGCGTGATCAGTAGTGTCAAAAGCAGCAGTTAAGTCAAGCAGGACCAGGATAGAGTGTTCGCCACTGTCAGCTCACATGAGGATGTCACTTGCCACTCTTAGTAGTGCGGTTTCTGTACTACGTTGGTGGCGAAAGCTGGATTGGAATGTATTGAAAATATTGTGTGCTTCAGTGACCTCAAGGAGCTGCTGTGCAATGATTTTTTTTTCTCATTAATTTGGTACTGAATGGTAGTTTTGGAATAAGTCTGTAGTTATTTGGTAGAGTTGGGTCAAGGGCAGTTTTTTTTAATAGGTTTGGCGCTGGCCATCTTAAAACCATCAGGGACACAGCCAAAAGTGAGAGAAAGATTAATAATGGAGAGCAAGATAGGGCCCAGGATAGGCAGGACCTCTATAAGGAATTGGGGGGGGGGTTACATCTAAAGGACTAGAGTACAAGTGTATATGTGATAGAGTGTCAAGTCAAGTCAATTTTATTTGTATAGCCCAATATCACAATTTACAAATTTGCCGCAAGGGGATTTACAGCAACACAACATCCTGCCCTTAGACCCTCGCATCGGCTGAGGAACTACTCCCTAAAAAAAAAACAACTTTAACATTGAGAAAAAATAGGAAGGAACCTCAGATCGAGGAGAAATCATACAAGAGACTAGGGCAGTAAACTGGGGAATCAGAAGAAACGTTAGCAATGTTCAAATTAGATCCAATGTTATTGATTTTGTCAACAAAAGAAGACAAAACAAATGTGCCGGTCTACTGAGGAGGAGACATATACAGCGGGGGGGGGGGGCAGGGTTTACAGGCCAGTCACCCGCTTTAAACAGGAACCTCAGACTGTGTTTATTGTCACTAATTAGGCCTGCAAAGTAGGCAAGTCTTTGATATTTTGGTTGAGCATGGACAGCAGTTCCTTCAGACGGAGGAGATGGGCCCTGAGTTTGGATTTCCTCCACCTCTGCTCCACTCTTCAGACTTCCCCTTTCAGGAGATGGATGTTGTCGTTAATCCAGGGGCAGGAGTTAGCTGATGAAAACGACCTGGTAGTGCAGGGAGCTGTGGTGTCTAGCGCAGAGCACACTGATCATTGAGCCAGGTTACCAGGTCATTGGAGAACTCAGCTGGCGGGGGGGGGGGGTAAGAATCGGACTAACAGGATGAAAAAGCAGCTGCAAAGTTGGCCTTGAAAAAGCGAGAGTGTACTGTGCGCTTCTGCAGTTGAGCAGCAGGCTGAAGCGTGGCGTCAAAAGCAACGCATTTGTGGTCAGAGACAAAATCCAACCTGGAAGGAGAGTTCAAGGTCGGAGCGAGGGTCACAACAAGGTCCAGAATGTGACCGTGGTCATGCGCAGAGCTGGACACACGTTGAACAAGGTTCAAAGAGTTGATGATATTTTAAAAAGTTGGTTGGGAGAATCTGAGAAGTTGTCAATGTTCACATTAAAATTGCCGGCCATAATAACGCCATCATATTAACTAGTATGTTATATTCACTAGTCATATTATGATATTTACTAGTCATGTTATGAAATTCACTAGTCATGTTATGATATTCACTAGTCATGTTATGATATTCACTAGCCATATGATATTTACTAGTCATGATATTTACTAGTCATGTTATGATATTTACTAGTCATGTTATGATATTCACTAGTCATGTTATGATATTCACTAGTCATGATATTTACTAGTCATGATATTTACTACTCATGTTATGATATTTACTAGTCATGTTATGAGATTCACTAGTCATATTATGATATTTACTAGTCATGATATTTACTAGTCATGTTACGATATTTACTAGTCATGTTATGATATTCACTAGTCATGTTATGATATTCACTAGTCATGATATTTACTAGTCATGTTATGATATTTACTAGTCATGTTATGATATTCACTAGTCATGTTATGATATTCACTAGTCATGATATTTACTAGTCATGTTATGATATTTACTAGTCATGTTATGATATTCACTAGTCATGATATTTACTAGTCATGTTATGATATTTACTAGTCATGTTATGATATTCACTAGTCATGATATTTACTAGTCATGTTATGATATTTACTAGTCATGTTATGATATTCACTAGTCATGTTATGATATTCACTAGTCATGATATTTACTAGTCATGTTATGATATTTACTAGTCATGTTATGATATTTACTAGTCATGATATTTACTAGTCATGTTATGATATTTACTAGTCATGATATTTACTAGTCATGTTATGATATTTACTAGTCATGATATTTACTAGTCATGTTATGATATTTACTAGTCATATCATGATAATATCATAATATGAGCAGTAAGTGTTGTCAGTATCAGTCATGTTGTGATATCAGATATCGACTGGTCATATCAGGATATTTATTGGTCATTTTATGCTTCAGGAAACCACAATATGACACACAGCACCTTTAAGTTGAAGTTACAGTGCGAGAGAGTTTTATCAGTACATCTGGCCAGAAACCCCCAAAATGTGCTTGTTTGTTTGTTGGTTGGTTGGTTTGTTTGTTTGTTTGTTTGACTGATTAATCATCATTTGGTCATCTGGTTCTTGACGCGGTGATGATGAAACAAGTGACGCCGCGACACATCAGGTGTCGTACTTTACACATTTCTCCCAGTTAGTTCCTAACGGTTCTTCAGGGTGGTTCTTCGCTTCTTCAGGGTGGTTCTTCGGTTCTTCAGGGTGGTTCTTCGGTTCTTCATGGTGGTTCTTCGGTTCTTCAGGGTGGTTCTTCGGTTCTTCAGGGTGGTTCTTCGGTTCTTCATGGTGGTTCTTGGGTTCGTCAGGGTGGTTCTTCTTCCTGCCTTGACATGTTTTCCTGTTTTGTGAAGAGGACTTACTGAACGCTTGAAAATTCGAGTCAAATTCGAGTCATTTTTGTGACAGACAGATCAGGAGCTGTAGATTGATGCTGGTTGGTTGAGAAATGTTCGTTTTGTTTTCCACCATACAAGCTGGGTTTTACTGCGTAGTATTAGTACAAGTACAACAGGACGGATGGATAAAACAACAGACACAGCGGAAGGAAACTCTAATTATAACAACCGCAAGAAGAAGTCTGCAGCCTCGGCATCTTGTTCAGTAGGCGACCATGGTACCGTTGTTGTTGGACACGGCCCATCCTGGTGGCAGTAACACCTCTCAAGTCAGACCAGACGACATTTACACCAAGCCACAAATAAAGGACGCCTCGTCTTCTCTCTGGTTGGTTAGCTGATCTACCCTGAGTCACCAACATGCTGGTCCATGCTGAGAGAGGCAGGTTTCCTGAAGGACTGCCAAGACGACAAGTAACCGCTTGTTTGCGATATATCTGATTTGACTGCTTGATGCTCACACCTCTGGTGTTAGCTGAGGTCTTTGGGCGGGGGGGGGTGCAGGGCTTTGGGTGGCCGCCGGTTTCTAATAATTTGATATTTGCATTGAGTGTAAATTTTAAATGATTCAAAGAACTCAGTGTTTCTGAACTGTTTGTTGAACTGGGTGTGTGTGTGTGTGTTTATTCTCGTGTGGCGCGCCAATCTGGGTTCAATTTTACTGGCAAATAACTCAACCAGACCTGCTGGGGGAAACAGATGGATGGGATTTATACTGCCGTGAAAGCCGTCACGCTTTGACCATGACTGGGAAGTCTGTGAGTTGGTTTACGGTGAGCGCTGAGCTCATCCTTAAGAGCTCGGTGGTGAGCGCTGAGCTCATTCTGAAGAGCTCGGTGGTGAGCGCTGAGCTCATCCAGAAGAGCTCTGTGGTGAGCGCTGAGCTCATCCTCAAGAGCTCGGTGGTGAGCGCTGAGCTCATTCTCAAGAGCTCGGTGGTGAGCGCTTAACTCATTCTGAAGAGCTCTGTGGTGAGCGCTGAGCTCATTCTGAAGAGCTCGGTGGTGAGCGCTGAGCTCATTCTGAAGAGCTCGGTGGTGAGCGCTGAGCTCATTCTGAAGAGCTCTGTAGTGAGCGCTGAGCTCATCCTGAAGAGCTCGGTGGTGAGCGCTGAGCTCATTCTGAAGAGCTCTGTAGTGAGCGCTGAGCTCATCCAGAAGAGCTTTGTGGTGAGTTCTGAACTCATCCTGAAGAGTTCCATGGTGAGCGCTGAGCTCATCCTGAAGAGCTCGGTGGTGAGATCGTGGCAGCAACACTTCCAGGGTTAAATTGAAATCATTTTACATGTTTGCACTCATGTAAAAGTGGGGAATTGTCTGTCTCAGCTGGCCGGATGTAAAGGTTAGCAGATGTTAAGTATTATCTGACCCAGGTGTGGTGCTACGTTCTGATTTAACGTGTTTTTTAACTTAACTGTGGTGTCTCGGAGCAGCGCAAGATGCTGAGGGGGGGCGGGGGGTTTGAAACTGAAGTCTGTAGCTTGTGTTTTCATTACGGCATATGTCTGTGTGTGTGTGTGTGTGTGTGTATGAAGTGTTAATCCAACAAGCTGTTTCATACCAGCAATATGGCGATGGCTTGGTTTGTTACAGGAATGAGCGGTGTGTGGATCCCTGCTGTGGCCACCAGGTCTGACGTGGTCGTCCCAAACGCCTTCAGGTCTGATCCTTCTCCGACTGTGAGACTCGCACTTGTTGTTTGTTTGTTTGTTTGTTTGTTTGGAGGTGTGTTTCCCCTGGTGTCTGCCATGATGTAAGCAAAGAGGATCCTCGCACTTCCTATGCAGACCCAAGGGGATTAGACCGCATCGTAATGATGCAGTGGATGATGTCAGTGTCCTGTCTTCACATGTATGATACCCTCTCTCTGCACTTTGTATTGATGAACCCAGTTGAATCTAAACTGTATCAATAAAATCATTTTAAAAAGGCACGTGTTCGTTAACCAAATAACACGTTATTGATCCCTCGTGCTCAGGGTGAGGGCGGGTGGGGTGGAGCTTTAGAGGTTTCATGCTGTTGCTTCGCAGCTGGAGGGTCTTGGGTTCAATCTCCCTCCATCTGTTTTTCTTTATATTCTTTTTTTCCCCCCAATTGTACCTGGCCAGTTACCCCACTCTCCCGAGCCGTCCCGGTCTCTGCTCCGCCCCCTCTGCTGGTCCGGGGAGGGCTGCAGACTACCACATGCCTCCTCCCATACATGTGGAGTCACCAGCCGCTTCTTTTCACCTGACAGTGAGGAGTTTCACCAGGGGGACTTAGTGCGTGGGAGGATCCCGCTATTCCTCCCCCCCCCCACCCCCGAACAGGCGCCCGACCGACCGACCAGAGGAGGCGCTAGTGCAGCGACTAGGACACATACCCACATCCGGCTTCCCACCCGCAGACACGGCCAGTTATGTCTGTAGGGACGCCTGACCAAACCGGAGGTAACACGGGGATTCGAACCGGCGATCCTCGTGAATTCCACTCCATCTATATGGAGTTGTTACATTTAAGGTTGTCGCACCCCAAGTCCCCAAGAGTACGACCTCACATTTTGTCCATTACATGCACACAGCAAGTCCAAAAAAGCCATGTCCTATTTCTTCCTGAACAGTGTTGATTTTTTTGTTTTTGATTGTTTGTTTGTTTTTTGCTACCAGTCAACAAGTTCTCGAGATCTGAGAGGTTTTTGACCTTATGAATGATTAAAACAAAAAATGCATCCGAAAAATGTGGATTTGCTTTGCAAAAGGCCCTTAGTGTGACTCCCCAGATGTTGGTCGCTGGAATAAGCTTCCTGGTGCCCCAGTCCTCCTCCTGCTCCCCGCATCTGGCCGTCTCCGGTCGCCATCTCTGTGACTGGGGTGACCAGAAGTCTCGGTTTGACGAGGACAGTCCGAGCATTGGCCGAGACAGGAAGTGACCTGGGCCTCGTTCGCCAAAGGTTCGTACGTAGAAAGGTGTTCTGCCACACCCATGGGATTGTTTAGCCCTGCAGTTTGTCTCAGAGACCAGGGCCGAACCTGCTGACCCCTGAGTTTAACACCAACTGGCTGACCCCTGAATTTAACACCAACTGGCTGACCCCTGAGTTTAACACCAACTGGCTGACCCCTGAGTTTAACACCAACTGGCTGACCCCTGAGTTTAACACCAACCGGCTGACCCCTGAGTTTAACACCAACTGGCTGACCCCTGAGTTTAACACCAACTGGCTGACCCCTGAGTTTAACACCAACTGGCTAACACGGATGTTTTGGCCAGCCCGGGTGATTGCTCGTTGCCAGAGGTAGACAGCCGATGGAGGAATTACAAATAGCCATCATGCTTTGCTGCTGACTCTCAACCTTGAGAGCTAAAAAAGAAACTGCACGGATGTGTAAGAACAAAGTTTTACACATAAATGTTTGATGAATGAGGCCGATTGTTTTTCCACTTTTAGTTCAGCTCAGACCAGGAGCACTCTCCTCCAGGTCTCTGTCACGCGGCGGGAGCCGCTAGCTGGTACTGAAAGCACGAGCAAAACGTGCCGTTGTTAAGAGCAGCACACTCTGGTCTGAAAGGACACCAGTGGAGGACCATCAAACTGGTTTGGGACGCAAGCAAAAACTTGGCTGTGAACGTACCCTGAGCCAGTCCAGTCAGCACTTTTCCAGTCTACTCCAGTCCGGTCCAGTCTAATCCAGCCTACGCCAGTCTACTCCAGTCCTGTCCGGTCCAGTTTAGTCCAATCCAGTCTACTCCAGTCTAGTCCAGTCCAGTGGTCCAGTCCAGTTTAGTCCAGTCCAGTCCAGTCCAGTCTAGTCCAATCCAGTCCAGTCCAGTCTAGTCCAATCCAGTCTACTCCAGTCTAGTCCAGTCCAGTCTGGTCCAGTCCAGTTTAGTCCAGTCCAGTCCAGTGGTCCAGTCCAGTTTAGTCCAGTCCAGTCCAGTCCAGTACAGTCCAGTCTACTCCAGTCCGGTCCGGTCCAGTCTAGTCCAATCCAGTCTACTCCAGTCTAGTCCAGTCCAGTCTGGTCCAGTCCAGTTTAGTCCAGTCCGGTCCAGTCCAGTCCAGTCATACCATCATTGGTGATTGCAACATGTTGCAGCAAATTCAGTTCATATCAATGGTTTGTCATGTTAAGCGATTTCACGTCAATCCCTTTGTGTCACGTTCACATTTGGTGAATTTTGCCATGCAACAAATATGGGTGTAGCAGGATATGACATCTTGATACAGGAATAGCTCCCCTCCACGCTTTGTAAACAGCACAGAGACCTGGTGCTGTCGGTGTTGGCGTTAGCTACGTATATAGTGTAGGTAGCCAAGAACCCAGGACCTTCTCGCCGTGAGGAACAGCGCTGACCACTGGGCTGTAAGAAAATACCGATACGCTCAAGTATGGCGATATTATCTTCTGTGATACTGTATCGATTCTCAAAACCACTGTATCGATTTTGTATTGTTTACATGTAAAGGCTGGTGACAAACATGTTGTGTTGTGTGTAACACCACGAGCGCTAGACAACAGTGTTGTAATCTATCTTCAGCCATGTGACTCTTCCACGCCAACACAACCACGTACACTGAGACAGGAAGTGGCATAAGCACAAAGAACACAGGACTATGAAACCACAGTATATCACCTCTCTTACAGTATGGTGATATATTGAATCCTAACCCCTGTATCGTGATACGTATCGTATCACCAGAGTCTCGCCAGTACACAGCCCTGTGCTGACCACTGGCCCCCCTGCTGCCCTGTGCTGACCACTGGCCCCCCCTGCTGCCCTGTGCTGACCACTGGCCCCCCCTGCTGCCCTGTGCTGACCACTGGCCCCCCCTGCTGCCCTGTGCTGACCACTGAGCCCCCCCCTGCTGCCCTGTGCTGACCACTGAGCCCCCCCTGCTGCCCTGTGCTGACCACTGCCCCCCCTGCTGCCCTGTGCTGACCACTGGCCCCCCCTGCTGCCCTCTGCTGACCACTGGCCCCCCCTGCTGGCCTGTGCTGACCACTGGCCCCCCTGTTGCCCTGTGCTGACCACTGGCCCCCCCTGCTGCCCTGTGCTGACCACTGGCCCCCCCTGCTGCCCTGTGCTGACCACTGGCCCCCCCTGCTGCCCAGTGGCCCCTGACCCAACGTTAACCGCTGGCTGAAGTGTCGGACAAACGGGGGCGTCTCTTGTTCCAGTAACGTGCTCGCACCGCTCGTCCCGGTCCTCCCGGTAAACTTTTCCGGGCTCCATTTCAAAGCGCGCCATTTTAACTTCTCCTCCGGTCACCTCCTCATCATACAGTCTGCGTGCTGACTTGTGGAGTCACAATTATCGCCTTTTATTTTTTGTGTGGCTTGTGAGTCATTCTCTGATAATGGTGTCCTTGTCTTTGTCATTTCATGCGGCCGCGATCTCGGATCGACGGGGAAAAAATAAAATAAAGAAATAACTTCCTCCTCATCCTCTCCTCATCCCTTTTTATCTCTCCTTTGTTTTTCAATTTCCTCTCTCTCGCTCGTGTCTTATCTCCCTCGTTAATCCGGTCATCGAGTCGCCGACGTGACACGCTGACGTCACCGCTCCCCAGTCAAGACTCCCGACGAGTCGCCGACACCCGAGACCTGACGGCGTGAATGCAGATCAAATATGAGCCCCTCGAACGACCGAGGGCAGGGAGGAAAGGGCGCGTGGAGCCGCGAGACAAGGAATGACGGAGTATGCGTGACAGCAGAGAGACAGACGGAGGAACAGGGACGGAGGAGACGAACATTAAGGAGAAACAAATGAAAGAAAGGAAAGTGACACAGAAAGGGAAGCGGGAGAAAGGACGAGGGAGATGGGAAAAGTCAAAAGAAGGAGGAACAGAAACGGAAGAGAGGAGAGGAGGCACAGAGAGGAGGAGGCACAGAGAGGAGGCGAGAGATTAAAGGAAGACGAGAGAAAGGAATGAAAGAAGGTCGTTTGAAGCGGTGAACTTGGAGCGTGATGAAGGACGACGTGTTTCTGTGTTCTTCGTCACTGTTGGTCGTGTGAAGTAAAACACATGAAGACTTTCACATCTGCTTCTACTGGCCTTTCTCACGCAGAGTAGCATGCTGCACTGACAGCACGCTTCAAGTCTGAGAGGAAACTTACACGCCCACCCGGTATCACGCCCACCCGGTATCACGCCCACCCGGTACACGCCCACCCGGTATCACGCCCACCCGGTATCACGCCCACCCGGTATCACGCCCACCCGGTATCACGCCAAAGCGTGTGCTAGACCCGCCAGTCCAACGTGTCAGTGTCACGGTTTGCCTCGCTCAGGCATGAAAAGTACATGCGTGTATGAAGGTGCAGTGCCAGCAGGGGGCGATGATTAAGAGGTGAAGGCAGGTTAGCGTTAGGGTTGGGTTAGGGTAAGGGTTAGGTTGGGTTAGGATTAGGGCTGGTTTAGGATTGGTTGGGTTAGGATTAGGGTTGGGTTAGGATTAGGGCTGGTTTAGGATTGGTTGGGTTAGGATTAGGGTTGGGTTAGGGTTTAGGATTAGGGCTGGGTTAGGGTTAGGGTTTAGGATTAGGGTTAGGGTTAGGATTAGAGTTAGGATTAGGGTTGGGTTAGAGTTAGATTTAGGTTTAGGTTTAGGGTTAGGGTGGGTTAGGGTTAGGGTTAGGTTGGGTTAGGGTTAGGGTTTAGGATTAGGGTTAGGGTTGGGTTAGGATTAGGGTTAGGATTAGGGTTGGGTTAGGGTTAGGGTTAGGTTGGGTTAGGGTTGAGTTAGGATTAGGGTTAGGGTTAGGATTAGGGTTAGGATTAGGGTTGGGTTAGGGTTAGGGTTAGACTTAGGTTTAGGGTTGGGTTAGGGTTAGGGGAGGGATCTTGGAATACGCTATATGCTTCTTTTCCTCCGTGGGGAGTTGCTGGCATTGAGTTAATCATCGCCCCCTGCTGTCACTGGACCTTCATACACGCGTGTACGTTTCATGCCTGATCCCGGCAAACCGTGACACTGACACGTTGGGCCGGCAGGTGTAGTACATGCAGCACATTAAATGTACACGACTGCCGGTGTAATTGAAAGTGGAGTGTAAGATCCCATTTATAATCGACAGCTTATACAGGCAGCTTATATCTGAGGGTGTAAGTTAACATGTGTTATAAAGCTGCTCAGTCAGCCCGTCAGAAATGTGAACTGAAGTGTGGCTGATCTCTGAGAAGGCATGTTCATTCATATTGCATGTTCTGGGTCCTGGTGAGATCACACACACGCACAGACACACGTATGCACGCACACAGACACACACACACACACACACACACACACACACACGACTCAGAGTGAGCGTGTCATGCACTGAGTGATGCATCTGTGGTCTGGTGAGATGGACCGTCGCAGATTCACCCCGTGTTTTTCGTTCTCTTATCATTTTCGTTATGCACTACATTTATTTTGCTTTGCTAAACTCTGAGTCAACCGGTTATATGCTACATTACCTGGTCACATGCTACGTTACCGGGTCATATGCTACATTACCTGGTCATATGCTACATTACCGGGTCACATGCTACATTACCGGGTCCTGTGCTACATTACCTGATCATATGCTACATTACCGGGTCACATGCTATATTACTTGGTTACATGCTACGTTACCGGGTCATATGCTACATTACCTGGTCACATGCTACATTACCGGGTCACATGCTACATTACCGGGTCCTGTGCTACATTACCGGGTCACATGCTACATTACCGGGTCACATGCTACATTACCTGGTCACATGCTACATTACCAGGGTCATATGCTACATTACCTGGTCACAGGCTACATTACCTGGTCAGATGCTACATTACTGGGTCCTGTGCTACATTACCGGGTCACATGCGACATTACCTGGTCATATGCTACATTACCTGGTCATATGCTATATTACCTGGTCACATGCTACATTACCTGGTCATATGCTACATTACCTGGTCACATGCTACGTTACCGGGTCACATGCTACATTACCGGGTCCTGTGCTACATTACCGGGTCACATGCTACATTACCTGGGTCACATGCTACATTACCTGGTCACATGCTACCTTACCTGGTCAGATGCTACATTACCTGGTCACATGCTACATTACCTGGTCACATGCTACATTACCTGGTCAGATGCTACATTACCTGGTCACATGCTACATTACCTGGTAGTATCCTACATTACCGAGTCATATGCTACATTACCGGGTCACATGCTACATTACCTGGTCACATGCTACATTACTTGGTCAGATGCTACATTACCTGGTCACATGCTACATTACCTGGTCAGATGCTACATTACCTAGTCACATGCTACATTACTTGGTCAGATGCTACATTACCTGGTCACATGCTACATTACCTGGTCACATGCTACGTTACCTGGTAGTATCCTACATTACCGGGTCACATGCTACATTACCGGGTCACATGCTACATTACCTGGTCACATGCTACATTACCGGGTCACATGCTACATTACCTGGTCACATGCTACATTACCGGGTCACATGCT
The DNA here is from genome assembly GCA_022114975.2 of Lampris megalopsis. Lineage (NCBI taxonomy): Eukaryota > Metazoa > Chordata > Actinopteri > Lampriformes > Lampridae > Lampris > Lampris megalopsis. Next base: position 49,602 of record JAJHIY020000326.1, read on the forward strand.
ACATTACCTGGTCACATGCTACATTATCTGGCTCTGCATGGACTCTACGGAGCCCCTGAGTGGTCACGTCAATCTTTTTTGTAGTTCGTTCGCTCGTTGTAGTAAATCGTTTGCTTGTTGTACTACAATGAGATAATGATTTATTACACCGAGCGAACGTTTTACTACAATGAGCAACGTTGTACTACAACTATGTACTAAATCGTTCTCTCGATGTACTACAACGTTTGCTCCTTGTAGTAAATCGAGTGAATGAACTACAAAACAAACTGCCGTGCCCACTCAGGGGCTCCGTAGTAATCCAGGATGGTGCTTCATGATTCAGTCGCTCTCCTTTGTTCTGTGCAGTCGACACCTCCTGCAAGAGGGATCCCGCTGCTCTCCTGAAGTTCTCCCGTTTCCCTCACTAGCGGTTTCTTTGGAGTTTCTCCTGGTTTGAGTCGCGGGTCCGAGGAGAGCCAGTGTGGTATACTGTACTGACTGTAGAGCCCTCCGGAACTGCTTTGTGATTTTGGCTATACTACAAATAAACTTGGTTCTCCACTTGAGAAACACAACTTGTTAACTTCTAAACCGGGTGTCTCTAAGGACGTCTTCCAGTGGACCATGACATGGACTTGGTAGAGGAAAGTTTTGAGATTTTTTTTTTTTTACTTTGCTTTCAGGAACTATACAGCTAGTGTTTGAAAAAATGTGATACGAACCATCCTCTAAACCTGTGGTTCTCACCCTTTTCGCTCCCAAGGCCTCCATGTTCGACTGCATATTCCAGCGCCCTCTACAGGAGACATGCTAACCTGTCTGTCACCAGATGACTCAACTGTACAGCCTGTGGATTAAGTTTCACTTGAACATTGGGGGGGGGACACATTTAGCGGGGGTCAGGGGGTCCTCCCCCTGGAAATTTTGAGTGTAAACAGGTTAAAATTCATGTTTTTATTTTATTTTGTTTGAGTATGAAATATCACCAAATCCTGTCTGTGTGCTGTTATTTGTGTTTACTACATTTTATTTTATGTCATTATTTACTTTTATGTATGTTTTACAACGACCGTCATATACATGTACTGTCGCTTTAAGAGAGAGGTCTTGTGGGTACACGGAAGAGGGAACGCGGGAGAGGCCATTTTTGTTTTGTGGGAGGAGTCTCAAGCAGCAATCGAGCCGAGCCACGCGTGTTTCTTACCGTGGGACAGTTTTGCTGGTTGAGGAGAACGTAACCTTGAGTATCCCTGTAAGAAGATACTGCAAGCTGTGGGATAAAATACTTGTTTATCCTTTCTTACATCGGAGTCCCGTGGACGGTTTCTCCTTCTAACGCACACGAGTGAAGTCCGGGCAGTGGTTGAACTTCGACCCCCACGTCCGTAAGAAACACCACTCCCGCTGGAGGACTGGACGTTTGTCGAAGGGTTTGAAACCAAAATAAATGGCAAAGTGGGCCAAATAGAGTCCTGTGTGCCCCCCCTCCTTCCTTGATCATGATGATGATGATGATGATGATGAGAGACTGAGGGACCCCCACAACACCTGGGGCCCCACCCAACTAGAACACAACGCAGAGCTACTGATGAGAGTGACGGGCGTGCAGCAGGCTGACCAGCGTAGAACAGCATAGGACTGCCCCCGTTACATGAGCGTCACACATTTAATTTCCTGCATTCTGGTGAATTTGTATGCACCAATTTGCTCTTTTTCTACATCAATTTATTGTGGAAATGTAGAACCATTTGAACTAATACAATACCCTTGGCACAAATTGGTTTGTAGATGTACCTATTATGTTATCTCATGTGCCCGAAATGATCAGTTCAAGTTCATTTAAGCTAACATAAACGTCTAGGGGCTACTGTTAGCAAGCGCTAGCTAGCTAGCCAGCTAGTTCGTGAGGAGGTCTGAACTGATAACCCCAAACACAAGTTATAAACTAGATAAGGCTATAATTCATCCGGAAATACGTCAGAAAATCTAACTCAGAAAGCCCAAAGGTAAGAAAGGGTGGTGTACTGGGCTGGACAAGCAAGCTGGCTAGCTACGTTACTTACACTTGCTTACACCATCATTCATGCTCCGGCCTCCTGGTTGTCAGGAGCAACTGCAAGACAGCACCGAGGTCGGCAACCCCAGTGGCAAGGTTCAAATGGTATGGTCCAAGCATAGGGGTGTAGGGAATCGATGGAAAACAAGTAGGAATGACATTTTAAGTAGTTCGACTGTCTGTGTTGTTATTTTACCTTTTTTTGGCGAGGGAGTTAACATTATCATTCATGATATATATTTTTTGGGGGGGGGACAAATTCACCTCTTCTAAATATTGAGGGGAACACTTCCCCCCTGACCCCCCCATAAATTGCGCCCATGTGTACAGCCTATTGCACTTAGCTGAGCTATTTACATTTAACCCCATAAAGGCATGAGGGTGATTTAGAGACATCTGCTGTTGTAGTAATCCTCAAATATTCACAAATCTTTTCTTCCTTTTCCATCCATTGCAGATATGAGCTTATGAAGGCTCTGGTGTAGTTTATGACACAGCAATTGCTTCCTTTATGCTATTCGTTTAGCTGGATAAGAGCTTACGTCTTGGTGTTTTGTGAATTAAGTTTTCAGTAATTCATCTCCAGGTCCCCCGGGCAGCTCCCAGGCGGCCCTGTTTGGCCCCCGCTCCCCGTGTTGAACCACAGCTGTAAATCAATATCTGGGGAAATGAAGATTCTAGGTTGACCTTTGACCTCTAACTTCACCATGTCTGCCGTGTTGTGCTGAACTGCCGCTCCAGTGTGATGTTGCTGGGGTCAGCGATGATGCTTGTCATGGTGGGGGTTTTCATCTCGAGCTGCGACTCCTCGTTTATCCCCACCTGAGGAAGGTTTGTGGAAGGCATTTCTGACAGAACCACGTCGTTTGACAACACATAACCATTTGTAGCTTCAAATCTCATAGCAAATCCCTCCCTCCCTCCCTCCCTCCCTCTCCCTCCCTCCCTCCCTCCCTCATGAGAACAGCGTGTGCAGGCTGTAACAGTAATATGTAAATGGTCGTGCACACCGAGACGCTTCCAAGACGCCATTTGTAATCAAGTCTAAGTAAACAGATCCTGGTCTGCTGGGGAGCTTCCCGGGGCCCACAGCACGGTGACACGGGATGGCAAGTAAACACTCGTTTCTCAGCTGAACTCAACCTTCCCTCGTTCATTTAGCAGAGAAGAAAAGCAGCCGGCTGGCTCACTCTGCTGTCAGGGCGTGTCCCATCAGACCCTCTGCAATGAAGCCGCTGGCAAGACCACGTAGATACAAGGCCAAGCGACCTGCAGGCCCTGGCACAACATCCCTCACGCTGTCAGAGAGGGGGGGAGGGGGGAGATAGAGAGGGGATGAGCGAGGATGAGGGGGGGGTGAGACAGAGAGTGGATGAGAGACAGAGAGAGATGAAGATCAGAGAGACAGGAGGGGGATGAGAGAGACACACAGCTAGAGAGGGGATGACAGAGAGAGGGGGAGATGAGACAGAGAGTGGATGAGAGACAGAGGAGATGAGAGACAGAGGGAGCTGAGAGAGAGTGGATGAGAGAGGGGGATGAGAGAGAGAGAGCGAGGATGAGAGAGACAGGCGGGGGATGACAGAGAGGGAGACAGCTAGAGGGGATGATAGAGAGAGGGGGGTATGAGAGGGGGGGGGTGAGATAGAGAGAGAGGGGGTGAGAGAGGGGGGTATGAGAGAGAGGGGGGTGAGAGAGAGGGGGTGAGATAGAGAGAGAGGGGGGTATGAGAGAGAGGGGGTGAGATAGAGAGAGAGAGGGGTGAGAGAGGGGGGTATGAGAGAGAGGGGGGTGAGAGAGAGGGGGGTGAGATAGAGAGAGCGAGGATGAGAGAGACAGGGGGGGGAGGACAGAGAGGGAGACAGCTAGAGGGGATGATAGAGAGAGGGGGGTATGAGAGGGGGGTGAGGTAGAGAGAGAGAGGGGGTGAGAGAGGGGGGTATGTGAGAGAGAGGGGGTGAGATAGAGAGAGAGGGGGGTGAGAGAGAGGGGGGTGAGATAGAGAGAGAGGGGGGTATGAGAGAGAGGGGGGTGAGATAGAGAGAGCGAGGATGAGAGAGACAGGCGGGGGAGGACAGAGAGGGAGACAGCTAGAGGGGATGATAGAGAGAGGGGGATGAGAGAGAGGGGGGTGAGATAGAGAGGGGGGGTATGAGAGAGAGGGGGGTGAGATAGAGAGAGAGGGGGTGAGAGAGGGGGGTATGAGAGAGAGAGGGGGGTGAGATAGGGGGGGTGTGTGAGAGAGAGGGATAAAGTTTGTTATGTGCTATCGTCATTATTTAGCGAATGCCTCGTGGCAGACGCTTTTGGTGCAGGGCGACATGCGGGCTGTAGGTGGCGCATTCTCAGAGTGTGGCCCCCTGGGGCCGAGTGCTGTGGCCCCCTGGGGCCGAGCACTGGCCTCGGCGTTGTTGGTGCTGTGTTCTTGCCGGCTAGGCCGCGGACCCATAAAGTAGTATTGCTGCTGTTGTTGTGTTACATGCTTTGGCAACATGTACACAAACCTGTCATGCAGTTAAGCACACACTGAACTGAACTGAGAGGGGGGGGTGAGAGAGGATAAGAAAGAGGATGAGAGATTATACTAAAGCAACGCCTGGACTGCTGCGTTTACAGAGAAGAGAGAGGGGGGGAGAGAGGGGGGGAAGAGGGAGAGAGAGTGAGGGAAAGAGAGAGAGAGAGAGAGCGAGAGAGAGAGAGAGAGAGAGAGAGAGAGAGAGAGAGAGAGAGAGAGAGAGAGAGAGAGAGAGAGAGAGAGAGGGAGGGAAAGAGAGAGAGAGAGGGAGGGAAAGAGAGAGAGAGAGAGGGAGGGAAAGAGAGAGAGAGGGAGGGAGAGAGAGAGAGGGGGGGAGAGAGAGAGAGGGGGGGAGAGGGAGAGAGAGACAGAGAGAGAGAGAGAGAGAGGGGGGGGAGGAGAGGGAGAGAGAGGGAGGGAAAGAGAGAGGGAGGGAGGGGGAGAGAGAGGGGGGGGAAAGAGAGAGGGGGGGGAGAGGGAGAGAGAGGGAGGGAAAGAGAGAGGGAGGGAAAGAGAGAGAGAGAGAGAGGGGGAGAGGGAAAGAAAGAGAGAGAGAGGGAGGGAGGAAAAGAGAGAGGGAGAGAGGGAAAGAGAGAGAGGGGGGGGATTAAATAAAAGAGAGATGATGCTGAGAATTCGTCTTACTGGTCTCAGGATAAACACAAATAAGGAAGTCCTTTATACACACACACACCTGAGCCAAACGCCATACAACATCCTCCCCAGTGTCCCTGGCATCACTAGCTCCCCCCAGAGGACTGGCTGGCCGCACTGGTACTGTGGCCCAGTCTATGGCGGGACTGAAGGTGTCCCACCTGGTGGACACTCTTCTCTCCGTGGTGTCACCTTGTCGTGGCGGGGACACATGTGTGGTCCTGAGATCCAGAGAGCAACGCCGTCTGCAGCTGTGCTCCTGGTAGGCTCAGCCATGGCGGTAAGGTCAAGGGGGAGATCCCAGATAAGGAGCAAGCCAACCAAGACCTCAGCGGTGGAACAGGCGGAGGATGATGGCTGACTTTAGACCTCAGCGGTGGAACAGGCGGAGGATGATGGCTGACTTTAGGGAAGCACCAAAAGAGCTGGGGAGGCAGATGAAGGCTGCACTAGAAATGAGCTCCCAGTCATCTTGGACTCCATGCCACTGGATCCTGACCCAGATCTGTCAAGGACCGTGTGGTGGTAGTATGTGCACCAGTCTCCCCACGTTAAACCAAGTCACACACAGCGTCCTCCAAAGGACAGTCATCCTCCCTTCGAGTGACCGCCGATGATGATGATGATGGACAGTCTGTTATTACTGTCACCAGCATCGTTGTTGATGACCCGGTCACTATGGCTCCTGTTGATGACCTGGTCACTATGGCTCCTGTTGATGACCTGGTCACTATGGCTCCTGTTGATGACCTGGACACTATGGCTCCTGTTGATGGCCTGGACACTATGGTTCCTGTTGATGACCTGGTCATTATGGTTCCTGCTGATGGCCTGGACACTATGGCTCCTATTGATAACGTGGTAACTTTGGCTCCTGTTGATGACCTGGTCACTATGGCCCCTGTTGATGATCTGGTCACTATGATTCCTGTTGATGGCCTGGTCACTATGGTTCCTGTTGATGGCCTGGTCACTATGGTTCCTATTGATGATCTGGTAACTTTGACTCCTGTTGATGACCTGGTCACTATGGTTCCTGTTGATGACCTGGTCACTATGGTTCCTGTTGATGACCTGGTCACTATGGTTCCTGTTGATGGCGTGGTCACTATGGTTCCTATTGATGACCTGGTCACTATGGTTCCTGTTGATGACCTGGTCACTATGGTTCCTGTTTATGGCCTGGTCACTATGGTTCCTATTGATGATCTGGTAACTTTGACTCCTGTTGATGACCTGGTCACTATGGTTCCTGTTGATGACCTGGTCACTACGGTTCCTGTTGATGATCTGGTCACTATGGATCCTGTTGATGGCCTGGTCACTATGGTTCCTGTTGATGGCCTGGTCACTATGGTTCCTGTTGATGGCCTGGTCACTATGGTTCCTGTTGATGGCCTGGTCACTATGGTTCCTATTGATGATCTGGTAACTTTGACTCCGGTTGATGAGCTGGTCACTATGGTTCCTGTTGATGACCTGGTCACTATGGATCCTGTTGATGGCCTGGTCACTATGGTTCCTATTGATGATCTGGTAACTTTGACTCCGGTTGATGGCCTCGTCACTATGGTTCCTATTGATGATCTGGTAACTTTGACTCCTGTGGATGACCTGGTCACTATGGTTCCTGTTGATGACCTGGTCACTATGGTTCCTGTTGATGGCCTGGTCACTATGGTTCCTATTGGTGATCTGGTAACTTTGACTCCTGTTGATGAGCTGGTCACTATGGTTCCTGTTGATGGCCTGGTCACTATGGTTCCTATTGATGATCTGGTCACATTTAATGTGTATTTAATATGTGATGTAGTGTGAATTTAATGTGTATTTAATATGTGATGTAGTGTGAATTTAATGTGTATTTATTTTGTGATGTAGTGTGAATTTAATGTGTATTTAATATGTGATGTAATGTGAGTTTAATGTGTATTTAATATGTGATGTAATGTGAATTTAATGTGTATTTAATATGTGATGTAGTGTGAATTTAATGTGTATTTAATAAGTTATGTAATGTGAATTCAATGTGTATTTAATATGTGATGTAATGTGAATTTAATGTGTATTTAATATGTGATGTAGTGTGAATCTAATGTGTATTTAATTTGTATTTAATATGTGATGTAGTGTGAATTTAATGTGTATTTAATACGTATTTAATATGTGATGTAGTGTGAATTTAATGTGCATTTAATATGTATTTAATATGTGATGTAATGTGAATTTAATGTGTATTTAATATGTGATGTAGTGTGAATTTAATGTGTATTTAATATGTGATTTAGTGTGAATTTAATGTGTATTTAATGTGTATTTAATATGTGATGTAGTGTGAATTTAATGTGTATTTAATACGTATTTAATATGTGATGTAGTGTGAATTTAATGTGTATTTAATATGTATTTAATATGTGCTGTAATGTGAATTTAATGTGTATTTAATATGTGACGTAATGTGAATTTAATGTGTATTTAATATGCGATGTAAAGTGTATTTAATATGTGATGTAATGTGAATTTAATGTGTATTTAATATGTGATGTAAAGTGTATTTAATGTGTTTTTAATATGTATTTAATATGTGATGTGTATTTAATATACGATGTAATGTGTATTTAATATGTGATGTAATGTGAATTTAATGTGTATTTAACATGTGATGTAATGTGAATTTAATGTGTAGTTAATATGTGATGTAGTGTGAATTTAATGTGTATTTAATATGTGATGTAGTGTCAATTTCATGTGTATTTAATATGTGATGTAATGTGAATTTAATGTGTATTTAATATGTGATGTAATGTGAATTTAATGTGTATTTAATATGTGATGTAGTGTGAATTTGATATGTATTTAATATGTGATGTAGTGTGAATTTAATGTGTATTTAATATGTATTTAATATGTGATGTGTATTTAATATGCGATGTAATGTGTATTTAATATGTGATGTAATGTGAATTTAATGTATATATAATATGTTATGTAATGTGTATTTAATATGTGAAGTAATGTGAATTTAATGTGTATTTAATATGTGATGTAGTGTGAATTTAATGTGTATTTAATATGTATTTAATATGTGATGTAATGTCAATTTCATGTGTATTTAATATGTGATGTAATGTGAATTTAATGTGTATTTAATATGTGATGTAATGTGAATTTAATGTGTATTTAATATGTGATGTAGTGTGAATTTAATATGTATTTAATATGTGATGTTATGTGAATTCAATGTGTATTTAATATGCGATGTAATGTGTATTTAATATGTGATGTAATGTGAATTTAATGTGTATTTAATATGTGATGTAAAGTGTATTTAATGTGTTTTTAATATGTATTTAATATGTGATGTGTATTTAATATACGATGTAATGTGTATTTAATATGTGATGTAATGTGAATTTAATGTGTATTTAACATGTGATGTAATGTGAATTTAATGTGTAGTTAATATGTGATGTAGTGTGAATTTAATGTGTATTTAATATGTGATGTAGTGTGAATTTGATATGTATTTAATATGTGATGTAGTGGGAATTTAATGTGTATTTAATATGTATTTAATATGTGATGTGTATTTAATATGCGATGTAATGTGTATTTAATATGTGATGTAATGTGAATTTAATGTATATTTAATATGTTATGTAATGTGTATTTAATATGTGAAGTAATGTGAATTTAATGTGTATTTAATATGTGATGTAGTGTGAATTTAATGTGTATTTAATATGTATTTAATATGTGATGTAATGTCAATTTCATGTGTATTTAATATGTGATGTAATGTGAATTTAATGTGTATTTAATATGTGATGTAATGTGAATTTAATGTGTATTTAATATGTGATGTAGTGTGAATTTAATATGTATTTAATATGTGATGTTATGTGAATTCAATGTGTATTTAATATGCGATGTAATGTGTATTTAATATGTGATGTAATGTGAATTTAATGTGTATTTAATATGTGATGTAAAGTGTATTTAATGTGTTTTTAATATGTATTTAATATGTGATGTGTATTTAACATACGATGTAATGTGTATTTAATATGTGATGTAATGTGAATTTAATGTGTATTTAACATGTGATGTAATGTGAATTTAATGTGTAGTTAATATGTGATGTAGTGTGAATTTAATGTGTATTTAATATGTGATGTAGTGTCAATTTCATGTGTATTTAATATGTGATGTAATGTGAATTTAATGTGTATTTAATATGTGATGTAATGTGAATTTAATGTGTATTTAATATGTGATGTAGTGTGAATTTGATATGTATTTAATATGTGATGTAGTGGGAATTTAATGTGTATTTAATATGTGATGTGTATTTAATATGCGATGTAATGTGTATTTAATATGTGATGTAATGTGAATTTAATGTATATTTAATATGTTATGTAATGTGTATTTAATATGTGAAGTAATGTGAATTTAATGTGTATTTAATATGTGATGTAGTGTGAATTTAATGTGTATTTAATATGTATTTAATATGTGATGTAATGTCAATTTCATGTGTATTTAATATGTGATGTAATGTGAATTTAATGTGTATTTAATATGTGATGTAATGTGAATTTAATGTGTATTTAATATGTGATGTAGTGTGTTTTTAATATGTATTTAATATGTGATGTAGTGTGAATTTAATGTGTATTTATTTTGTGATGTAGTGTGAATTTAATGTGTATTTAATATGTGATGTAATGTGAGTTTAATGTGTATTTAATATGTGATGTAATGTGAATTTAATGTGTATTTAATATGTGATGTAGTGTGAATTTATTGTGTATTTAATATGTGATGTAGTGTGAATTTAATGTGTATTTAATGTGTATTTAATATGTGATGTAGTGTGAATTTAATGTGTATTTAATACCTATTTAATATGTGATGTAGTGTGAATTTAATGTGCATTTAATATGTATTTAATATGTGATGTAATGTGAATTTAATGTGTATTTAATATGTGATGTAGTGTGAATTTAATGTGTATTTAATATGTGATTTAGTGTGAATTTAATGTGTATTTAATATGCGATGTAATGTGTATTTAATATGTGATGTAGTGTGAATTTAATGTGTATTTAATATGTGATGTAAAGTGTATTTAATGTGTTTTTAATATGTATTTAATATGTGATGTAGTGTGAATTTAATGTGTATTTATTTTGTGTTGTAGTGTGAATTTAATGTGTATTTAATATGTGATGTAATGTGAGTTTAATGTGTATTTAATATGTGATGTAATGTGAATTTAATGTGTATTTAATATGTGATGTAGTGTGAATTTAATGTGTATTTAATAAGTTATGTAATGTGAATTCAATGTGTATTTAATATGTGATGTAATGTGAATTTAATGTGTATTTAATATGTGATGTAGTGTGAATTTAATGTGTATTTAATGTGTATTTAATATGTGATGTAGTGTGAATTTAATGTGTATTTAATACCTATTTAATATGTGATGTAGTGTGAATTTAATGTGCATTTAATATGTATTTAATATGTGATGTAATGTGAATTTAATGTGTATTTAATATGTGATGTAGTGTAAATTTAATGTGTATTTAATATGTGATTTAGTGTGAATTTAATGTGTATTTAATGTGTATTTAATATGTGATGTAATGTGAATTTAATGTGTATTTAATATGTGATGTAGTGTGAATTTAATGTGTATTTAATAAGTTATTTAATGTGAATTCAATGTGTATTTAATATGTGATGTAATGTGAATTTAATGTGTATTTAATATGTGATGTAGTGTGAATTTAATGTGTATTTAATGTGTATTTAATATGTGATGTAGTGTGAATTTAATGTGTAATTAATACCTATTTAATATGTGATATAGTGTGAATTTAATGTGCATTTAATATGTATTTAATATGTGATGTAATGTGAATTTAATGTGTATTTAATATGTGATGTAGTGTGAATTTAATGTGTACTTAATATGTGATTTAGTGTGAATTGAATGTGTATTTAATGTGTATTTAATATGTGATGTAGTGTGAATTTAATGTGTATTTAATACGTATTTAATATGTGATGTAGTGTGAATTTAATGTGTATTTAATATGTATTTAATATGTGATGTAATGTGAATTCAATGTGTATTTAATATGTGCTGTAATGTGAATTTAATGTGTATTTAATATGTGACGTAATGTGAATTTAATGTGTATTTAATATGCGATGTAATGTGTATTTAATATGTGATGTAATGTGAATTTAATGTGTATTTAATATGTGATGTAAAGTGTATTTAATGTGTTTTTAATATGTATTTAATATGTGATGTGTATTTAATATACGATGTAATGTGTATTTAATATCTGATGTAATGTGAATTTAATGTGTATTTAACATGTGATGTAATGTGAATTTAATGTGTAGTTAATATGTGATGTAGTGTGAATTTAATGTGTATTTAATATGTGATGTAGTGTCAATTTCATGTGTATTTAATATGTGATGTAATGTGAATTTAATGTGTATTTTAATATGTGATGTAATGTGAATTTAATGTGTATTTAATATGTGATGTAGTGTGAATTTGATATGTATTTAATATGTGATGTAGTGGGAATTTAATGTGTATTTAATACGTATTTAATATGTGATGTAATGTGAATTCAATGTGTATTTAATATGTGCTGTAATGTGAATTTAATGTGTATTTAATATGTGACGTAATGTGAATTTAATGTGTATTTAATATGCGATGTAATGTGTATTTAATATGTGATGTAATGTGAATTTAACGTGTATTTAATATGTGATGTAAAGTGTATTTAATGTGTTTTTAATATGTATTTAATATGTGATGTGTATTTAATATACGATGTAATGTGTATTTAATATGTGATGTAATGTGAATTTAATGTGTATTTAACATGTGATGTAGTGTCAATTTCATGTGTATTTAATATGTGATGTAATGTGAATTTAATGTGTATTTAATATGTGATGTAGTGTCAATTTCATGTGTATTTAATATGTGATGTAATGTGAAATTAATGTGTATTTAATATGTGACGTAATGTAAATTTAATGTGTATTTAATATGTGATGTAGTGTGAATTTGATATGTATTTTATATGTGATGTAGTGGGAATTTAATGTGTATTTAATATGTATTTAATATGTGATGTGTATTTAATATGCGATGTAATGTGTATTTAATATGTGATGTAATGTGAATTTAATGTATATTGTAATGTGTATTTAATATGTGAAGTAATGTGAATTTAATGTGTATTTAATATGTGATGTAGTGTGAATTTAATGTGTATTTAATATGTATTTAATATGTGATGTAATGTCAATTTCATGTGTATTTAATATGTGATGTAATGTGAATTTAATGTGTATTTAATATGTGATGTAATGTGAATTTAATGTGTATTTAATATGTGATGTAGTGTGAATTTAATATGTATTTAATATGTGATGTTATGTGAATTCAATGTGTATTTAATATGCGATGTAATGTGTATTTAATATGTGATGTCATGTGAATTTAATGTGTATTTAATATGTGATGTAAAGTGTATTTAATGTGTTTTTAATATGTATTTAATATGTGATGTGTATTTAACATACGATGTAATGTGTATTTAATATGTGATGTAATGTGAATTTAATGTGTATTTAACATGTGATGTAATGTGAATTTAATGTGTAGTTAATATGTGATGTAGTGTGAATTTAATGTGTATTTAATATGTGATGTAGTGTCAATTTCATGTGTATTTAATATGTGATTTAATGTGAATTTAATGTGTATTTAATATGTGATGTAATGTGAATTTAATGTGTATTTAATATGTGATGTAGTGTGAATTTGATATGTATTTAATATGTGATGTAGTGGGAATTTAATGTGTATTTAATATGTATTTAATATGTGATGTGTATTTAATATGCGATGTAATGTGTATTTAATATGTGATGTAATGTGAATTTTATGTATATTTAATATGTTATGTAATGTGTATTTAATATGTGAAGTAATGTGAATTTAATGTGTATTTAATATGTGATGTAGTGTGAATTTAATGTCTATTTAATATGTATTTAATATGTGATGTAATGTCAATTTCATGTGTATTTAATATGTGATGTAATGTGAATTTAATGTGTATTTAATATGTGATGTAATGTGAATTTAATGTGTATTTAATATGTGATGTAGTGTGAATTTAATATGTATTTAATATGTGATGTTATGTGAATTCAATGTGTATTTAATATGCGATGTAATGTGTATTTAATATGTGATGTAATGTGAATTTAATGTGTATTTAATATGTGATGTAAAGTGTATTTAATGTGTTTTTAATATGTATTTAATATGTGATGTGTATTTAACATACGATGTAATGTGTATTTAATATGTGATGTAATGTGAATTTAATGTGTATTTAACATGTGATGTAATGTGAATTTAATGTGTAGTTAATATGTGATGTAGTGTGAATTTAATGTGTATTTAATATGTGATGTAGTGTCAATTTCATGTGTATTTAATATGTGATGTAATGTGAATTTAATGTGTATTTAATATGTGATGTAATGTGAATTTAATGTGTATTTAATATGTGATGTAGTGTGAATTTGATATGTATTTAATATGTGATGTAGTGGGAATTTAATGTGTATTTAATATGTATTTAATATGTGATGTGTATTTAATATGCGATGTAATGTGTATTTAATATGTGATGTAATGTGAATTTAATGTATATTTAATATGTTATGTAATGTGTATTTAATATGTGAAGTAATGTGAATTTAATGTGTATTTAATATGTGATGTAGTGTGAATTTAATGTGTATTTAATATGTATTTAATATGTGATGTAATGTCAATTTCATGTGTATTTAATATGTGATGTAATGTGAATTTAATGTGTATTTAATATGTGATGTAATGTGAATTTAATGTGTATTTAATATGTGATGTAGTGTGAATTTAATATGTATTTAATATGTGATGTTATGTGAATTCAATGTGTATTTAATATGTGATGTAATGTGAATTTAATGTGTGATGTAGTGTGAATTTAATGTGTATTTAATATGTGGTGTAATGTGAATTTAATGTGTATTTAATATGTAATGTAGTGTGAATTTAATGTGTATTTAATATGTGATGTAATGTGAATTTAATGTGTATTTAATATGTGATGTAATGTGAATTTAATGTGTATTTAATATGTGATGTAGTGTGTATTTAATATGTATTTAATATGTGATGTTATGTGAATTCAGTGTGTATTTAATATGTGATGTAATGTGAATTTAATGTGTATTTAATATGTGAGGTAATGGGAATTTAATGTGTATTTAATATGTGATGTAATGTGAATTTAATGTGTATTTAATATGTGATGTAATGTGAATTTAATTTGTGATGTAGTGTGAATTTAATGTGTATGTAATATGTGATGTAATGTGAATTTAATATGTATTTAATATGTGATGTAATGTGCATTTAACGTGTATTGAATATGTGATGTGTATTTAATATGTGATGTAATGTGAATTTAATGTGTATGTAATATGTGATGTAGTGTGAATTTAATGTGTATTTAATAAGTTATTTAATGTGAATTCAATGTGTATTTAATATGTGATGTAATGTGAATTTAATGTGTATTTAATATGTGATGTAATGTTTATTTAATATGTGATGTAATGTGAATTTAATGTGTATTTAATATGTGATGTAATGTGAATTTAATGTTTATTTAATATGTGAAGTAATGTGAATTTAATGTGTATTTAATATGTATTTAATATGTGATGTAATGTCAATTTCATGTGTATTTAATATGTGATGTAATGTGTATTTAATGTGTATTTAATATGTGATGTAATGTGAATTTAATGTGTATTTAATATGTGATGTAGTGTGAATTTAATGTGTACTTAATATGTGATTTAGTGTGAATTGAATGTGTATTTAATGTGTATTTAATATGTGATGTAGTGTGAATTTAATGTGTATTTAATACGTATTTAATATGTGATGTAGTGTGAATTTAATGTGTATTTAATATGTATTTAATATGTGATGTAATGTGAATTCAATGTGTATTTAATATGTGCTGTAATGTGAATTTAATGTGTATTTAATATGTGACGTAATGTGAATTTAATGTGTATTTAATATGCGATGTAATGTGTATTTAATATGTGATGTAGTGTGAATTTAATGTGTATTTAATATGTGATGTAAAGTGTATTTAATGTGTTTTTAATATGTATTTAATATGTGATGTGTATTTAATATACGATGTAATGTGTATTTAATATCTGATGTAATGTGAATTTAATGTGTATTTAACATGTGATGTAATGTGAATTTAATGTGTAGTTAATATGTGATGTAGTGTGAATTTAATGTGTATTTAATATGTGATGTAGTGTCAATTTCATGTGTATTTAATATGTGATGTAATGTGAATTTAATGTGTATTTTAATATGTGATGTAATGTGAATTTAATGTGTATTTAATATGTGATGTAGTGTGAATTTGATATGTATTTAATATGTGATGTAGTGGGAATTTAATGTGTATTTAATACGTATTTAATATGTGATGTAATGTGAATTCAATGTGTATTTAATATGTGCTGTAATGTGAATTTAATGTGTATTGTAATGTGTATTTAATATGTGAAGTAATGTGAATTTAATGTGTATTTAATATGTGATGTAGTGTGAATTTAATGTGTATTTAATATGTATTTAATATGTGATGTAATGTCAATTTCATGTGTATTTAATATGTGATGTAATGTGAATTTAATGTGTATTTAATATGTGATGTAATGTGAATTTAATGTGTATTTAATATGTGATGTAGTGTGAATTTAATATGTATTTAATATGTGATGTTATGTGAATTCAATGTGTATTTAATATGCGATGTAATGTGTATTTAATATGTGATGTAATGTGAATTTAATGTGTATTTAATATGTGATGTAAAGTGTATTTAATGTGTTTTTAATATGTATTTAATATGTGATGTGTATTTAACATACGATGTAATGTGTATTTAATATGTGATGTAATGTGAATTTAATGTGTATTTAACATGTGATGTAATGTGAATTTAATGTGTAGTTAATATGTGATGTAGTGTGAATTTAATGTGTATTTAATATGTGATGTAGTGTCAATTTCATGTGTATTTAATTTGTGATTTAATGTGAATTTAATGTGTATTTAATATGTGATGTAATGTGAATTTAATGTGTATTTAATATGTGATGTAGTGTGAATTTGATATGTATTTAATATGTGATGTAGTGGGAATTTAATGTGTATTTAATATGTATTTAATATGTGATGTGTATTTAATATGCGATGTAATGTGTATTTAATATGTGATGTAATGTGAATTTTATGTATATTTAATATGTGATGTAATGTGTATTTAATATGTGAAGTAATGTGAATTTAATGTGTATTTAATATGTGATGTAGTGTGAATTTAATGTCTATTTAATATGTATTTAATATGTGATGTAATGTCAATTTCATGTGTATTTAATATGTGATGTAATGTGAATTTAATGTGTATTTAATATGTGATGTAATGTGAATTTAATGTGTATTTAATATGTGATGTAGTGTGAATTTAATATGTATTTAATATGTGATGTTATGTGAATTCAATGTGTATTTAATATGCGATGTAATGTGTATTTAATATGTGATGTAATGTGAATTTAATGTGTATTTAATATGTGATGTAAAGTGTATTTAATGTGTTTTTAATATGTATTTAATATGTGATGTGTATTTAACATACGATGTAATGTGTATTTAATATGTGATGTAATGTGAATTTAATGTGTATTTAACATGTGATGTAATGTGAATTTAATGTGTAGTTAATATGTGATGTAGTGTGAATTTAATGTGTATTTAATATGTGATGTAGTGTCAATTTCATGTGTATTTAATATGTGATGTAATGTGAATTTAATGTGTATTTAATATGTGATGTAATGTGAATTTAATGTGTATTTAATATGTGATGTAGTGTGAATTTGATATGTATTTAATATGTGATGTAGTGGGAATTTAATGTGTATTTAATATGTATTTAATATGTGATGTGTATTTAATATGCGATGTAATGTGTATTTAATATGTGATGTAATGTGAATTTAATGTATATTTAATATGTTATGTAATGTGTATTTAATATGTGAAGTAATGTGAATTTAATGTGTATTTAATATGTGATGTAGTGTGAATTTAATGTGTATTTAATATGTATTTAATATGTGATGTAATGTCAATTTCATGTGTATTTAATATGTGATGTAATGTGAATTTAATGTGTATTTAATATGTGATGTAATGTGAATTTAATGTGTATTTAATATGTGATGTAGTGTGAATTTAATATGTATTTAATATGTGATGTTATGTGAATTCAATGTGTATTTAATATGTGATGTAATGTGAATTTAATGTGTGATGTAGTGTGAATTTAATGTGTATTTAATATGTGGTGTAATGTGAATTTAATGTGTATTTAATATGTAATGTAGTGTGAATTTAATGTGTATTTAATATGTGATGTAATGTGAATTTAATGTGTATTTAATATGTGATGTAATGTGAATTTAATGTGTATTTAATATGTGATGTAGTGTGTATTTAATATGTATTTAATATGTGATGTTATGTGAATTCAGTGTGTATTTAATATGTGATGTAATGTGAATTTAATGTGTATTTAATATGTGAGGTAATGGGAATTTAATGTGTATTTAATATGTGATGTAATGTGAATTTAATGTGTATTTAATATGTGATGTAATGTGAATTTAATGTGTATTTAATATGTGATGTAGTGTGAATTTAATTTGTGATGTAGTGTGAATTTAATGTGTATGTAATATGTGATGTAATGTGAATTTAATATGTATTTAATATGTGATGTAATGTGCATTTAACGTGTATTTAATATGTGATGTGTATTTAATATGTGATGTAATGTGAATTTAATGTGTATGTAATATGTGATGTAGTGTGAATTTAATGTGTATTTAATAAGTTATTTAATGTGAATTCAATGTGTATTTAATATGTGATGTAATGTGAATTTAATGTGTATTTAATATGTGATGTAATGTTTATTTAATATGTGATGTAATGTGAATTTAATGTGTATTTAATATGTGATGTAATGTGAATTTAATGTTTATTTAATATGTTAAGTAATGTGAATTTAATGTGTATTTAATATGTGCTGTAGTGTGAATTTAATGTGTATTTAATGTGTATTTAATATGTGATGTAATGTGAATTTAAGGTGTGTTTAATATGTGATGTAATGTGAATTTAATGTGTATTTAATATGTGATGTAGTGTGAATCTAATGTGTATTTAATATATGATGTAGTGTGAATTTAATGTGTATTTAATATGTGATGTAATGTGAATTTAATATGTATTTAATATGTGATGTAATGTGAATTCAATGTGTATTTAATATGTGATGTAATGTGTATTTAATATGTGAAGTAATGTGAATTTAATGTGTATTTAATATGTGATGTAGTGTGAATTTAATGTGTATTTAATATGTATTTAATATGTGATGTAATGAGAATTTAATGTGTATTTAATATGTGATGTAATGTGAATTTAATGTGTATTTAATATGTGATGTAATGTGAATTTAATTTGTGATGTAGTGTGAATTTAATGTGTATGTAATATGTGATGTAATGTGAATTTAATATGTATTTAATATGTGATGTAATGTGCATTTAACGTGTATTTAATATGTGATGTGTATTTAATATGTGATGTAATGTGAATTTAATGTGTATGTAATATGTGATGTAGTGTGAATTTAATGTGTATTTAATAAGTTATTTAATGTGAATTCAATGTGTATTTAATATGTGATGTAATGTGAATTTAATGTGTATTTAATATGTGATGTAATGTGAATTTAATGTTTATTTAATATGTGAAGTAATGTGAATTTAATGTGTATTTAATATGTGCTGTAGTGTGAATTTAATGTGTATTTAATGTGTATTTAATATGTGATGTAATGTGAATTTAAGGTGTGTTTAATATGTGATGTAATGTGAATTTAATGTGTATTTAATATGTGATGTAGTGTGAATCTAATGTGTATTTAATATATGATGTAGTGTGAATTTAATGTGTATTTAATATGTGATGTAATGTGAATTTAATATGTATTTAATATGTGATGTAATGTGAATTCAATGTGTATTTAATATGTGATGTAATGTGAATTTAATATGTATTTAATATGTGATGTAATTTTTATTTAATATGTGATGTAATGTGAATTTAATGTTTATTTAATATGTGAAGTAATGTGAATTTAATGTGTATTTAATATGTGATGTAGTGTGAATTTAATGTGTATTTAATATGTATTTAATATGTGATGTAATGTGAATTTAAGGTGTATTTAATATGTGATGTAATGTGAATTTAACGTATATTTAATATGTGATGTAATGTGAATTTAATGTGTATTTAATATGTGATGTAATGTGAATTTAATGTGTATTTAATATGTGATGTAGTGTGAATCTAATGTGTATTTAATATGTGATGTAATGTGAATTTAATGTGTATTTAATATGTGTTGTAATGTGAATTTAATGTGTATTTAATATGTGTTGTAATGTGAATTTAATGTGTATTTAATATGTGATGTTATATTTTAATCTTCTGCAAACTGCTTTAGCAACAACACATTTTTTGTTCATGCCAATAAAGCTATTTGAATTTGAGCGAGTTAAAATAGAGAGAGAGAGAGTAAAAATGGAGAGAGAATGTGAGAGAAAGAGAGAGAGAGAGTTAAAATGGAGAGAGAAATTGAATTTTAAAACAAGTCCTTATTTAACAGAAATTTTTTTATCAAAAAACAGACTTGAAATCTTACTAAACATGTAAAAAATAATTGTCAAATTACAAACACTCAATATGCATCTTTTAACAATCCCCAAAACAATCATTCAACTCCACCTCAAAACACAAGACCCCTTTTATCCTGCTCTGCAGCAGAAACTAGCTCATCCTTTATGGCTGAACACAGCACCTTTATAACACCTCATGGTGTGGATGTGTCTAGACCTTAATAACACCTCATGGTGTGGCTGTGTCCAAGTCTTTATAACACCACATGTTGTGGATGTGTCCAGATCTTTATAACACCACATGGTGTTGATGTGTCCAGGTCTTTATAATACCACATGGTGTGGATGTGTCTAGATCTTTATAACACCTCATGGTGTGGATGTGTCCAGACTTTTATAAAATCACATGGTGTGGATGTGTCCAGAACTTTATGACACCACATGGTGTGGATGTGTCTAGATCTTTATAACACCACATGGTGTGGATGTGTCTAGATCTTTATAACACCACATGGTGTGGATGTGTCCAGACCTTTATAACACCACATGATGTGGCTGTGTGCAGGTCTTTATAACACCACATGGTGTGGATGTGTACAGATCTTTATAACACCACATGGTGTGGATGTGTCCAGACCTTTATAACACCACATGGTGTGGATGTGTCCAGATCTTTATAACACCACACGGTGTGGATGTGTCTAGATCTTTATAACACCTCATGGTGTGGATGTGTCCAGACTTTTATAACACCACATGGTGTGGATGTGTCCAGAACTTTATGACACCACATGGTGTGGATGTGTCTAGATCTTTATAACACCACATGGTGTGGATGTGTCTAGATCTTTATAACACCACATAGTGTGGATGTGTCCAGACCTTTATAACACCACATGATGTGGCTGTGTGCAGGTCTTTATAACACCACATGGTGTGGATGTGTCCAGACCTTTATAACACCACATGGTGTGGATGTGTCCAGATCTTTATAACACCACATGGTGTGGATTTGTCCAGACCTTTATAACACCACATGTTGTGGATGTGTCTAGATCTTTATAACACCACATGGTGTGGATGTGTCTAGATCTTTATAAAACCACAGGGTGTGGATGTGTCCAGGTCTTTATAATACCACAGGGTGTGGATGTGTCCAGACCTTTATAACACCACGTGGTGTGGATGTGTCCAGACCTTTATAACACCACATGGTGTGGATGTGTCCAGACCTTTATGACACCACATGGTGTTGATGTGTCCAGGTCTTTATAATACCACATGGTGTGGATGTGTCCAGATCTTTATAACACCACATGGTGTGGATGTGTCCGGACCTTTATAACACCTCATGGTGTGGATGTGTCCAGACCTTTATAACACCTCATGGTGTGGATGTGTCTAGATCTTTATAACACCACATGGTGTGGATGTGTCTAGATCTTTATAAAACCACAGGGTGTGGATGTGTCCAGGTCTTTGTAATACCACAGGGTGTGGATGTGTCCAGACCTTTATAACACCACATGGTGTTGATGTGTCCAGGTCTTTATAACACCACATGGTGTGGATGTGTCCAGACCTTTATAACACCACATGGTGTGGATGTGTCCAAGTCTTTATAACACCACATGTTGTGGATGTGTCCAGATCTTTATAACACCACATGGTGTTGATGTGTCCAGGTCTTTATAATACCACATGGTGTGGATGTGTCTAGATCTTTATAACACCTCATGGTGTGGATGTGTCCAGACTTTTATAAAACCACATGGTGTGGATGTGTCCAGAACTTTATGACACCACATGGTGTGGATGTGTCTAGATCTTTATAACACCACATGGTGTGGATGTGTCTAGATCTTTATAACACCACATGGTGTGGATGTGTCCAGACCTTTATAACACCACATGATGTGGCTGTGTGCAGGTCTTTATAACACCACATGGTGTGGATGTGTACAGATCTTTATAACACCACATGGTGTGGATGTGTCCAGACCTTTATAACACCACATGGTGTGGATGTGTCCAGATCTTTATAACACCACACGGTGTGGATGTGTCTAGATCTTTATAACACCTCATGGTGTGGATGTGTCCAGACTTTTATAACACCACATGGTGTGGATGTGTCCAGAACTTTATGACACCACATGGTGTGGATGTGTCTAGATCTTTATAACACCACATGGTGTGGATGTGTCTAGATCTTTATAACACCACATAGTGTGGATGTGTCCAGACCTTTATAACACCACATGATGTGGCTGTGTGCAGGTCTTTATAACACCACATGGTCTGGATGTGTCCAGACCTTTATAACACCACATGGTGTGGATGTGTCCAGATCTTTATAACACCACATGGTGTGGATTTGTCCAGACCTTTATAACACCACATGTTGTGGATGTGTCTAGATCTTTATAACACCACGTGGTGTGGATGTGTCCAGACCTGTATAACACCACATGGTGTGGATGTGTCCAGACCTTTATGACACCACATGGTGTTGATGTGTCCAGGTCTTTATAATACCACATGGTGTGGATGTGTCCAGATCTTTATAACACCACATGGTGTGGATGTGTCCGGACCTTTATAACACCTCATGGTGTGGATGTGTCCAGACCTTTATAACACCTCATGGTGTGGATGTGTCTAGATCTTTATAACACCACATGGTGTGGATGTGTCTAGATCTTTATAA
>JAJHIY020000321.1:2500-74522 GCA_022114975.2 Lampris megalopsis
TAAGAGAGAGAGACAGAGAGATGGAGAAAACGGCAAACAAGATTATGTTATGTTATGTTTAAATTCCTCGAAAAACACAATTGCCACAATATAAATCTCACTCCATGATTTCTCGAGTACGTACCGACTACCAATAGCAGAACCGAAAACGTCGGATCTTAAAAATGCTCCGGTTTTTACTAATTTAGAACCGGTTCCCGTTTAGAACCGGGTTTCGGGGGGCATCCCTAGTTGCCAGATGGCTGGACAACCACTGCAGAAATAGTGAGGGAGACAGCTAGGAAGGTACTTGGTGTGTCATCAGGACAGAGGAAGGAAGACAAGGAGACTTGGTAGTGGAATGAGGAAGTACAGCAAATTATACAGAGGAAAAGGTTGGCAAAGAAGAAGTGGGATAGTAAGAGAGATGAAGAAAGTAGACAGGAGTACAAGGAGATGCAGCGTAAAGCAAAGAGAGAGGGTGCAAAGGCAAAGGAAAAGGCGTATGGTGAGTTGTGTGACAGATTAGACACTAAGGAAGGAGAAAAGGACTTGTACCGATTGGCTAGACAGAGGGACCAAGCTGCAAAGGATGTGCAGCAAGTTAGGGCGATCAAGGATAGAGATGGAAATGTGCTGACACGCGAGGAGAGTTTGCTGAGAAGGTGGAAGGAGTACTTTGAGGGGCTGATGAATGAAGAAAATGAGAGAGAGAGAAGGTTGGATGATGTAGGGATAGTGAATCAGGAAGTTCAGTGGATTAGCAAGGAGGAAGTGAGGGCAGCTATGAAGAGGATGAAGAGTGGAAAGGCAGTTGGTCCTGATGACATACCTGTGGAGGCATGGAGATGTTTAGGAGAGATGGAAGTGGAGTTTTTAACTAGATTGTTTAACACAATCCTGGAAAGTGAGAGGATGCCTGAGGAGTGGAGAAGAAGCATACTGGTACCGATTTTCAAGAACAAGGGCGATGTGCAGAACTGTAACAACTACAGAGGTATACAGTTGATCAGCCACAGCATGAAGCTATGGGAAAGAGTAATAGAAGCTAGGTTAAGAGGAGAGGTGACGATCAGCGAGCAGCAGTATGGTTTCATGCCACGAAAGAGCACCACAGATGCGATGTTTGCTTTGAGAATGTTGATGGAGAACTATAGATAAGGCCAGAAAGAGTTGCATTGTGTCTTTGTAGATTTAGAGAAAGCATGTGACAGAGTGCCGAGAGAGGAGGTGTGGTATGGTATGAGGAAGTCAGGAGTTGCAGAGAAGTATGTAGGAGTGGTGCAGGATACGTATGAGGGAAGTGTGACAATGGTGAGGTGTGCGGTTGGAATGACAGATGGGTTCAAGGTGGAGGTGGGATTACATCAAGGATCGGCTCTTAGCCCTTTCTTGTTTGCAATGGTGATGGACAGGTTGACGGACAAGATCAGGCAGGAGTCTCCATGGACGATGATGTTCGCGGATGACATTGTGATGTGTAGCGAGAGTAGGGTGCAGGTTGAGGAGAGCCTGGAGAGGTGGAGGTATGCACTGGAGAGAAGAGGAATGAAAGTCAGTAGGAGCAAGACGGAATACATAAGTGTGAATGAGAGGGAGGACAGTGGAATGGTCAGGATGCAAGGAGTGGAGGTGACAAAGGCATTTGAGTTTAAATACTTGGGGCCAACTGTCCAAAGTAACGGGGAGTGCAGTAGAGAGGTGAAAAAGAGAGTGCAGGCAGGGTGGAGTGGGTGGAGAAGTGTGTCAGGAGTGATTTGTGACAGAAGGGTACCAGCAAGAGTTAAAGGGAAAGTTTACAAGATGGTTGTGAGACCAGCTATGTTATATGGTTTGGAGACAGTGGCACTGATGAAAAGACAGGAGGCGGAGCTGGAGGTGGCAGAGTTGAAGATGCTAAGATTTTCACTGGGAGTAACGAAGGACAGGATTAGGAACGATTATATTAGAGGGACCGCTCAGGTTGGACGGTTTGGAGACAAAGCAAGAGAGGCAAGATTTAGATGGCTTGGACATGTGTGGAGGAGAGATGCTGGGTATATTGGGAGAAGGATGCTGAATATGGAGCTGCCAGGGAAGAGGAGAAGAGGAAGGCCAAAGCGGAGGTTTATGGATGTGGTGAGGGAAGACATGCAGGTGGCTGGTGTGGCAGAGGAAGACGCAGAAGACAGGAAGAAATGGAAACGGATGATCCGCTGTGGCGACCCCTAACGGGAGCAGCCGAAAGTAGTAGTAGAGTAACGACTGAATTCAGCATTTGTAAAGCAAGACCTGCACCAATAGTTGGTGTGTTAATAGATGTTTTATAAATACTTATTAAGGGTTAATTCAGGTAGTTACTAGTTGAGTATTTTGTATGAGCTCATCTACAGTGAGGACTGTCTGTGCCGTACAAAGCATCTACACACGAGATTGAAAGGCCAGCAGCACCCTGAGACTCACAGAAGTCTAAAGGATCACAAGAGCCTTTAGAAAGCCAAAGTACGTGATTAACAAACTATTTAGATGCACATCTGTGCATGAATTAATCATGAATTGCAGTATTCATAAGTATTCGCAAAACATCCATTACCACACTAACCACTGGTGCAGGTCTTGCTTTACAAATGCTGAATTCAGTCGTCAGTAATGCGTAACTAATGCTTCACGGTGTGTCGTTATTATGAAGCGCTACCAAGGTGTCTGTTGCAAGGGTGACGCAGCCGGGACGGCAAAAGCAATGCCACATACGACGGAAACAAGGACACAACACAGAACCCCATACACACAATACAAACAGCATCAACATCTGACCCGTGTTACAACAAACATCTGCAGTCCTCACGAAGGGGGCTCGTAACAAGCCCCGTAAACCCCCCCCCTGCCCCCACCCACGAAACAAACGCAGCAAGGCCACACACACACACACACACACACAGTATGTACACAAATACAAACACAGTACACATACATATACACACATACACACATGCACGTGTATGTGTACACGTACACAGACACACATTGAGGGTTCCCCTGCACTCGGCCTGCGTGTGCGCTGCAGAAGAAGTGCAGCGGGACGCGTCAGACCAGCAGCAGTCAAACAGAAACCAGTCTTATGAAATATTCAGCCTCGCCGCCGAGAGAGGAGAGGAGAGGAGAGGGAGGCTGTGCGCAGCCCCGCCACCTCTCCGGGAGAAGGCGAGGCAGCGTGGACAGCCCCTGTGAAAACTGGGTTAATAAGACCCGGTTCAATCCCCCCCCCACCTCCTCCCCCTCCTCCTCCCCATATCTCTCGTTCTGTAAGCGTCCGACACAGAAGACTGTGGTGCAGCCCGCAGGAGCGCTCAGTTGAGCGTTTCTGCTGCTTGGTGTTTTTCAGCAGAGGTGTGTGTGTGTGTGTGTGTGTGTGTGTGTGTGTGTGTGTGTGTGTGTGTGTGTGTGTGTGTGTGTGTGTGTGTGTGTGTGTGTGATAAAGCATCAGATGTGAGAACGAACAGGCTTCGTTACGCGGCTGCTGCGAGTTGCGTTGCCGCGGGGAGTGTTTTCCGTGTTACTCACAGGCTCCTATCTGCACCCTCACGGCGATGGTGAAGGTGCGGCTTTGCCAGTCTCTTTCCTCTTTCCATGGAGCTTTTGAATGCCCAGGCTTTGTTTTTTTAATGAGTCTCAGGCTCACATACAACTCCTGTTGAGAGAGAGAGAGAGAGAGAGAGGGAGAGAGAGAGAGAGGGAGAGGGAGAGAGAGGGGGGGGGAGAGGGAGAGAGGGGAGAGAGAGAGGGAGAGAGAGAGAGAGAGAGGGAGAGAGAGAGAGGGGGGGGAGGGAGGGAGAGAGAGAGGGGGGGAGGGAGGGAGAGAGAGAGGGGGGGGGAGAGAGAGAGGGAGAGAGAGAGAGAGAGTGGGAGAGAGAGAGGGGGGAGGGGGGGGAGAGAGAGAGAGGGAGGGAGAGAGAGAGAGAGAGGGGGAGAGAGAGAGAGAGGGAGGGAGAGAGAGAGGGGGGGAGAGGGAGGGAGAGAGAGGGGGGGGGGAGAGAGAGAGAGAGAGGGGGAGAGAGAGAGAGAGGGAGGGAGAGAGAGAGAGAGAGAGGGAGAGAGAGAGAGGGGGGGGGAGAGAGAGAGAGAAGGGGGGGGGAGAGAGAGGGGGGGAGAGAGAGGGTGGGTTTAATTTGGCATCCCCATGTTTATCCAGCAAACATCCCTCCTCTCAGAGGCGTCCGGGTAGCGTAACGGTCTATTCCGTTGCCTACCAACACGGGGATCGCCGGTTCGAATCCCCGTGTTACCACCGGCTTGGTTGGGCGTCCCTACAGACACAGTTGGCCGTGTCTGTGGGTGGCAAGCCGGATGTGGGGATGTGTCCTGGTCGCTGCACTAGCGCCTCCTCTGGTCGGTTGGGGCGCCTGTTCGGGGGGGAGGGGGAACTGGGGGGAATAGCGTGATCCTCCCACGTGCTGCGTCCCCCTGGCGAAACTCCTCACTGTCAGGTGAAAAGAAGCGGCTGGCGACTCCACATGTATAGGAGGAGGCATGTGGTAGTCTGCAGCCCTCCCCGGATCGGCAGAGGGGGCGGAGCAGCGACCGGGACGGCTCGGAAGAGTGGGGTAATTGGCCAAGTACAGTTGGGAAGAAAAAGAGGAGGGGGGGGGGCATCCCTCCTCTCACCTAGCTGACTTTAGCTATTGTAAACCCAAATGGTGCCAGATATTTTGGAGCAATGCAAACAGCAATGCAATGCAAACAGCAATGCAAACAGAGGCCTTGCTGCTGAGGAAAGATGCTGGAGCGGCTGTTCACGGGGATTTGTCGGTAAGGACTGGTTCCCGTGCTTGTCTTTCATGCGGTTTACATCCTCAGGGCCACTCTGTCACGTCACCGAGGCTCTCGTGATGTCAGCATTTAGCAAGATGAATTATTCTACCAGCTGAGGATGCATCGGGGAAACTGCAGATAGACAGGTTCAAGGAGATGGAGGGGAGGAGAGAGAAAAGGGGAATTTGTATGGGCATTCACTGCAGTTGTGTGTTTGTTTTGCTGAAAAAGAAAGTTGCACCTTGATTTAAAAGTACCAGCAAAGTACCAGGCGAGACAACCTTGGTAGAAATAATCTAACCGCTGTGATTAAATGGAGATGTTGCTATTGACTTTGTGCTCTTAAAGGACGGGGCGGCTTAGGAGGTGGAGCGGGTCATTTAGTAAGCAGAAGGTGGCTGGTTCGATCGATCCCCTGCTCCTCCAGAGTGTGTCAAAGTGCCCTTGAGCAAGACCCTGAACCCCTAATGGCTCCTGATGAGCAGGCTGACGCCTTGCATGGCGGCCTCCACCACCAGTGTGTGAATGTGTGTGAATGGGTGGATGTGAGGCACACACTGTGCAGCGCTTCGAGTGGTGGGTAGACTAGAGATCAACGAGTTAAAATCCACATTTTTCTTCAGGAGGTTCAACGGATCGAAGCAGTTTCTCATTTCTTTAAAGAAAGGTCACCGCTGCAGTATTTCCCTCAGTATTGCAGTTTGGTGAGTCTCTGGTTTGTTGAAACGGATTTCCGCCGCTCCCGTCACACATGCACGGTGCTCGCGCCTCAACAGGCGCTAATGCTAAAGGCTAATCTTGTGTGATGTGCATGTCTTTCGCTCTCCGTACGGCGCAAGAATGAGAAACGGGGCAATCCAGAAACGACGCATGCCGAAACACCACTGTGCCCTTTTGCTCTGGGTGCCGCCTCGGTTTTGGAGGCCACATTTTAATTAGTGGAGCTGGATGAGAATGCACTGCCTTGTTATCTTGCTGCAGCATTAGAAGATGAGAAGTCCCTGAAACAGGACCGTTTCTCTTCGGAGCTGAAAATATAATGAAGACACTTTTTTCCCATTATGTATTATTTCTCTGGGGCGGCACAGTGGCGCAGTGGTTAGCGTGGTTGCCTCACAGCAAGAAGGTCCTGGGTTCGAGCCCCGGGGTAGTCTAACCTCGGAGGTCGTCCCGGGTCATCCTCTGTGCATGTTCTCCCCACGCCAGTGTGGGTTCCCTCTGGGGGGGCTCCGGTTTCCTCCCACAGTCCAAAGACATGTAGGTCAGGTGAATCGGCCGTACTAAATTGTCCCTAGGTGTGTGTGTGTGTGTCGGCCCTGTGATGGACTGGCGGCCTGTCCAGGGTGTCTCCCCACCTGCCGCCCAATGACTGCTGGGATAGGCTCCAGCATCCCCGCGACCCTGAGAGCAGCATAAGCGGCTTGGATAATGGATGGATGGATGGATGGATGGATAGTGGATGGATTATTTCTGTGAGACACTTTGGTAACACAGTTTTAGTGTCTGTGAAGTTCTACTCTGAGAAGATGTTTGAAAGTCGTATTCTCTCAAATTGTCCATGGAAATTTTAAATGCAGTGTCTGACTATAGTCTCTGTATGTACTGTAGAGCAGCTGTATTTCGTACTCGGTCCTGTTCCCAAAGGCATTGTAAACATGGACCTCAGACTCAGGACGTGTCAGAATGGGCAATAATTTAATATTACGGCTCATCATCCTTCACTGGTGTTGTTTCGGGATCAAATGTGGATATTATTATATTGTCATACACAGTTTTGTTGTATAAATTAATGATAAAGAGAATCTTTTACTGAAAATGTCACACAAATTAGGTCTGAAATAACTGAGGGAGTATTATTTGAAAGAAATGTTTGGTGTGATTACATCACCAAACAGTTGAATGTGATGAAGCTCAGCTGCATTCTCAAAACATGGTGTTTTTCCAACATATTGTGATGGAAATGATATTATGTTTAAAACTTAGTTATTGCACAACGGTCACTTTTCAGGTCTGGTTTAGCATCTCTTCAAATCCCACCACCCACCCACACACACACACACACCTTCCCCTCTGCCTCACAGCATCCACTGGTATCATCTGTGTGAGGGTGGGGGTATCATCTTTGTGAGGGTGGGGGTATCATCTGTGTGAGGGTGGGGGTATCGTCTAAGTGAGGGTATCATCTGTGTGAGGGTGGGGGTATCATCTGTGTGATGTGTGAGGGTGGGGGTATCATCTGTGTGAGGGCAGGGGTATCGTCTGTGTGAGGGTGGGGGTATCATCTGTGTGATGGTGGGGGTATCGTCTGTGTGAGGGTGGGAGTATCGTCTGTGTGAGGCTAGGGGTATCATCTGTGTGAGGGTGGCTGTATCATCTGTGTGATGTGTGAGGGTGGGAGTATCATCTTTGTGAGGGTGGCTGTATCATCTGTGTGAGGGTGGGGGTATCGTCTGTGTGAGGGCGGGGGTATCGTCTGTGTGAGGGCGGGGGTATCGTCTGTGTGAGGGTGGGGGTATCGTCTGTGTGAGTGCGGGGGTATCGTCTGTGTGAGGGCGGGGGTATCATCTGTGTGATGTGTGAGGGTGGGAGTATCATCTTTGTGAGGGTGGGGGTATCATCTGTGTGAGGGCGGGGGTATCATCTGTGTGAGGGCGGGGGTATCATCTGTGTGAGGGCGGGGGTATCATCTGTGTGAGGGCGGGGGTATCGTCTGGTTGAGGGCGGGGGTATCATCTGTGTGAGGGTGGGGGTATCATCTGTGTGAGGGCGGGGGTATCATCTGTGTGAGGGCGGGGGTATCGTCTGTGTGAGGGCGGGGGTATCATCTGTGTGAGGGCGGGGGTATCGTCTGTGTGAGGGTGGGGTATCGTCTGTGTGAGGGTGGGGCTCTGAGTGAAGGAGAAAATCAACTCTATCTTAGTGGAGCTATCTTTGCAACTGTCAGCGTGTGTGTGTGTGTGTGTGTGTGTGTGTGTGTGTGTGTGTGTGTGTGTGTGTGTGTGTGTGTGTGAGCCCACGCCAGCTCCTCTCATTTCGCGGACCAAGTCACACAGCCAGGCCGCCTGCAGATACACAACGACAGAACCGGTACCATAAGGCGAGCGAGGCCATTCAAGGTGAACAGAGCTGGTGGGAGGAGATAAGGAAGGAGGTGTGCATTAGGAGAGGACCGGTGGATATGAGGGGGGGGTTGTCACGACGACTACACCCGTGTCTACGGGTCAAAAAAATGTCCCTTAACAGTGTTTCAAGCAGAGAAAAGACTCTAAACTCACTTTCCTTTTGGGGACTTGGTTGTCCACCGCAGATAGTACCCCCTCACGGCGAAGCCCCGCTGGTCATTTGTGGGCATGTTGACCTGTGAAGAGGGAAAAGCCCAGATAGTCACAAAGTTTGTGCTGAGTGACAGGTTATTTCCTCATGCAGAACAGATTCGGGGGTTAAAATTCAATTAAGTTGCTTTAATTTAGAGCTTTAATGAAGGCGAGTCATGAATGACCCTTAAGACGAGGGCAGTACACAGAACGTGTGGACAACACAGGGGCTGGACACATAACACCGGATCAAGTTCAGGACCTCTGTAGGGTTTAACACCCCCCCCCCGTCACTCTCTATCCCCTATCCCATCCCTCCTGTCACTCATCACTGACCTCCGGGGGAAAGATAATTCGTCTGTGAAAAAAGAAGGGGGCCGGTAATCTTTAAGGAGATTTGGGCTCAAGTCGGTTTGTTTTTCCCATTTTCTGCTCCGCTGAGCCCTGCAGAAAGCGGAGTGACCTGCAGCCACGACGGGCCGCCGTTACTGATGAGGGCTCCTCCCAGGGCCGTGATGCTGCCCCGGTTGTGACAGGGCGACCCCCGCGGCTGAAAGGGCAGGTCTTTATAGACGCGCGTTTCAGTTGGACTCGTCGGTTTCAGACGGGGATGACGGTGGTCGGGCGCGCTTCGCAGAGGATGGTGAGCTCGGGAGCACAAAGGCTCGGTGGCGGCGGACGCCGAGGCCTCGCCGTGTCAAAGAAAATGACTGCAAAAGACGACGACGTTACAGTAATCGCGTCCCCCTGCTAGTTTACGACCCTTGGACTGGTTTTTGGTAGTGGCGCTTTGTACGGTTAGTGTTTTCCTTCTCCTCGTGAGAGTGCCGTACACGTCCCTGTCTCGGAGAGAGCCGGGTGAGGGGCTGTATACCGGCCGCTCGGTCACCTCGTGGGGTAACACACGTCCACAAAACCAGACGGGATCGAGGGGATCCGATACCGCCCGGGGAGGGAGCTGTCCGTCAACTCAGATTTGATGTCAACACCCTTTACCATTGTTAATGTTGCCATTTTGGTATCTTCTCCACAATTTCCCCCCCCTTTCTTTTTTCTCCCCAATTGTACCCGTCCAGTTACCCCACTCTCCCGAGCCGTCCTGGCTCCACCCCCTCTTTGCCCATCCGGGGAGGGCTGCAGACTATCACATGCCCCCTCCGATACATGTGGAGTCGCCAGCCGCTTCTTTTCACCTGACAGTGGTGAGGAGTTTCACCATGGGGACGTAGTGCGTGGGAGGATCACGCTACCACCCCACCCCAACCCCCTACCCCCACCGCCCCACCCCCAGACGAGGTGACCCAACTGACCAGAGGAGGCGCTAGTGCAGCGACCAGGACACATACCTCACATCTGGCTTCCCACTCGCAGACACGGCCAATTGTGTCACTAGGGACGCCTGACCAAGCTGGAAGTAACATGGGGATTCGAACCGGCGATCCCCGTGTTGGTGGGCAACAGAATAGATCACTACGCTACCCGGACGCCCTTCTTCTCCACATTTCAAACCGAATTGTGGACGTCAAATTAGAATTGTGTGTTTTTTGTTCGACGTGTTCTCGCGAGTTTTCCGACACTGAGGATTAGGAACGACGACTGTGTGTCGTTCCAGGCTCTTTTTTGATTGCCAGCAACAGCGTTTGATTGACAGGTGTCAGGCAGCGGAGAAGGTCATTAGTGTAGTGTGTGTGCGTGCAAGAGCGAGAGCTCACTGGTTAGTTGTGAAGTACACAAAGGCAGAGATTGTTTCCACTCCAACAAACATGACATGACTCATTGGACGAGGTGTCTGTTTGTTCTGTCCAAAGCGGACGACCGTCTCCCACCCAGAAGCCTCTCGAAACTCAGATCTCATCCTGCCTGTCTGTCTCTCCGTCTGCCTGCCTGTCTGTGTGTTAAGACAATAGCTGCTTATCGATTTCGCTTCCCTGTGCGCAGAAGGCCACATCCTATCTCAGGAAGTGGATTACGTGTGCTGAGATATACAGCCGAGACAACCGGGAGGAATTCTATTTGCTTCATTTATTGAAGGTCAGATAAAAGTATTGAAGATGGAAGCAAGTCGGCTGAGTTTAAACCATGTAGACCAAAGCCCTTCATAGAAACGTTGAATTGCTAATGTCATTTAAAGTTATTATTGTTATTGTTATTATTATTATTATTATTATCATTATCCATCCATCCATCCATTACCTGAACCGCTTATCCTGCTCTCAGGGTCGCGGGGATGCTGGAGCCTATCCCAGCAGCCACTGGGCGGCAGGAGGGGAGACACCCTGGACAGGCCGCCAGGCCATCACACAGGGCCCACACACACACACACACTCATACCTAGGGGCAATTTAGTACGGCCGATTCACCTGACCTACATGTCTTTGGACTGTGGGAGGAAACTGGAGCACCCGGAGGAAACCCATGCAGACACGGGGAGAACATGCAAACTCCACACAGGACGACCCGGGACGACCCCCAAGGTTGGACTACCCCGGGGCTCGAACCCAGGACCTTCTTGCTGTGAGGCAACCGCGCTAACCACTGCGCCACCGTGCCGCCTCACCTTATCATTATTATTTGCCTTATTATTATTATTATTATTACAGACCATCTCGAGTCTGCATGTCCAGTTGCTCACAAACAGAACCAGCACTGCATCATGAAGCACCGCCGGCACTAACAACATATAAACCTCTTCATCTGCTTCAGTTTGAAAGGCTTCCCCAGGCCGGTTTCCACATAAGAAGCTTCGTCCAGGGAGCTTTAGGCGATCAGCTGTGTGTGTACTCAAGCGTGCGTGTGCCTCCACCCGCAGCCTCGTGAGTCAAAGCCCAGGAGTCACACAAGACACAGGACAGCAGATTGTACTTTGGAACTCAAAGTATTTACACATCATTTAACCGATGGGGGGGAGGGGAGACGGTGTGAAAAATCTGGGAAGAACACCTGCAAGTGTCGACGAATGGGATCTTCACAGTCAACCGCAGTCTCGGGGCGTATCGGGCATGTCGAGGACACGGATGACCCTCTCAGTTGTCTGGAGGCCTGTCCATCAAACTCACCATGTCGCTGTCAATCAAACAAGAACCTGCAGATAGACAATGCCTTCATTTCAGTGTTAAGAGAACTTGCTAGAGAGGAAAATGTTCACTACAAAGGGGGGGATCCCCCTTCTTTTCTCCCCAATTGTATCTGTCCAATTACCCCCCTCTTCCGAGCCGTCCCAGTCCCTACTGCTGCACCCCCTCTGCTGCTCCGGGGAGGGCTGCAGACTACCACATGCCTCCTCTGATACACTCGGAGTCGCCAGCTGCTTCTTTTCCCCTGACAGTGAGGAGTTTCACCAGGGGGACGTAGCGTGTGGGAGGATCACGCTATTCCCCCCAGTTCCCCCTCCCCCCCGAACAGGTGCCTCGACCGACCAGAGGAGGCGCTAGTGCAGCGACCAGGACACATGCCCACATCCGGCTTCCCACCCGCAGACACGGCCAACTGTGTCTGTAGGGAGGCCCGACCAAGCCGGCGGCAACACGGGGATTCGAACCGCGACCCCTGTGTTGGTAGGCAATGGAATAGACCGCCACGCTACCCGGAGGCCCCCTTGTACACATTTTCAACCATAACGTTGCGATTTTGTTTCCAGAATTTGCCCATCAGATCTATCCCATGAATAAAGAAGAACCTGTATTGTTAAACACTTTGGGTGTTGTGCAGATGCTGCTGGGCTTCAAAGTCCAGTTTGTTCCTTTACATCTCATGTCTGGCATAATAATACTGATAATGAAATCTCTCTCTCTCTCTCTCTCTCTCTGTCTGTCTGTCTCTGTCTCTCTCTGTCTGTCTGTCTGTGTCTCTCTCTCTCTCTCTCTCTCTCTCTCTCAGTATTTGGAAGTGGCCAGATGTGAAGTGTACCGTTATCGATCACAGCTCAATGAATCTTTAACGCGTTGCGCTGTTAACATCGTGTCCCCCGTGTCTCCCCCCGTGTCTCCCCCCCTCCACACCGCGGACTAAATGATGATCATATCC
The DNA here is from genome assembly GCA_022114975.2 of Lampris megalopsis. Lineage (NCBI taxonomy): Eukaryota > Metazoa > Chordata > Actinopteri > Lampriformes > Lampridae > Lampris > Lampris megalopsis. The sequence goes on from JAJHIY020000321.1 coordinate 14,605, forward strand.
GGTGCCTCCCTCCGTGTAGCAGTCTCCAGAGAGCCGGCTGAGATGCTCCCTGACATCCATCATCCATTTCTACCGGTGTCAGCGTGACATTAATGATTTAGGAGGCAACTGCACAGCAGCCGGTGAATTCCCCTTCAGGGTAGCGGGTCTATACGCTGCCGCGTGTTCAGGTCGGAGCCTCGTGGAGTTTGAATGGCAGGACTCGGGCTTAAACAGAGGCCTTACGGACACCACGACGAGGACCGGCTATTGTTTAATAGAGCGGTTCGGTTGCTACAGTAAGAATAATGAGTAAAGAAAGCAGCTTTATATAATTTATTCATGCAACAGGACTTCCAATGCAAAGCCTCCTCTGCAAGCCCCCGCATCTGGGCTTTGTGTATTAGTACACAGTATCTTTGGGGAAATTACCTCATAAAACACCCGGCATCTCTCCAGATGAGGAATCAGCTGATATGAAAGATCTGCCTGCATATGGGGAACGGGCTCCTTTTTTTTTCTTTTTTTTTTAAGGTAGAGGAAGATCTGGATAGTCGGAGACGTACATTAATCTCGGCTGAGATAACGAGGCTGTCATGGGACTTCACGCTTTATTTATTTATTTCTAGTTGGACGTGGACTGAGGCTGACCCACATTTCCGTAGCAACACCACCACTTGAACTCCCAGTCTCTCTCGCTCTCTCGTCTCCGTTTCATCCTTGCCTTATGAAGAAGAAAATAAAATGTAAAAAAATGACGCCTCGGTCTTCACACCACCGTCTTCTCCCTGACACATCCGAGTTTTATTTAACGCCGATGTGCGACCGGGACACATTTTGGTCACGTGCTTTTCAAGTCGCGCTACTCAGAGGAAAGCGTTGGCTCGCCTCATGCAGATCATAAAACATAAAACTCAAAAATGTTCTTGAATTAGCGTAGCTCCATTGGTTTTTAATTTGCCTCATTACATTTTACGGTATGACGGATGACACGGTACAACATATCTTATACGTCGCCCGTGCTCGAGAAAATGCGCTTTTAATGCCTTGATCGTTTGTCTTTAACTGATCTATGCTTTTGCTCCTCTTCTCTCCTACATGGTGGGTTAGGAGACATCATTCAGAACTCAGTGATCCCAGAATAACAGACACTGTATTTATCACTAGACTAGACTGTTCGTCTGGCTCCTCATCTCGCGTATTACCACTACAAACACCTTCACACACAAACAGAACCACCATGTGTACTGACCAGTGAGTGTATGGTACACCTACAGTAGGCCTCGTTCACACTACAGCTAACTGCGGCTGTCGCTCCCCATTTCAACGCTCAATCCGGACAGGCTCGCACTCAGTCCGGTTATTAAAGGGCAGTAATGAGTCCTGCTGGAAACAGGAAGTGACAGCCGAAGTCTACTCCGGTTTCCATGCAGAGTAGTTCGGCTACGACGAGAATCGGAGCTGACAACTGGTAGCTAACGTGCAGTAATGAACATTTCATCCCCCCTTCAAAACAATGGCGGGGGTGGTGGCAGATCGTGGTTCAAGTGTGGACATGGTTCATCTTTGCTGCCAGAGAAGATGCACGGGGTGGGGTGGGGGGGTGGGGGGTGGGCATCCGGTTAGCATTGTAGTCTATTCCGTTGCCTACCAACACGGGGATCCATCCATTATCCCAACCGCTTATCCTGCTCTTAGGGTCACGGGGATGCTGGAGCCTATCCCAGCAGTCACTGGGCGGCAGGCGGGGAGACACCCTGGACAGGCCGCAGGGCCATCACACGTCCCTACAGACACAATTGGCCGTGTCTGCGGGGTGGGAAGCCGGATGTGGGTATGTGTGCTGGTCGCTCGGGCGCCTGTTAAAGGGGGGGAGGGGAAACTAGGGGGGAATAGAGTGATTCTCCGATGTGCTACGTCCCCCTGGTGAAACTCCTCACTGTCAGGTGGAAAGAAGCGGCTGGTCAAGTCAAGTCAATTTTATTTGTATAGCCTAATATCACAAATTACAAATTTGCCTCAAGTGGCTTTACGGCTGGTGACTCCACATGTATCGGAGGAGGCATGTGGTAGTCTGCAGTCCTCCCTGGATTGGCAGAAGGGGTGGAGCAGCGACCGGGATGGCTCGGAAGAGTGGGGTAATTGGCCTAGTACAATTGGGGAGAAAAAGGGGGAAAAATCCATCCATCCATTATCCAAACCACTTATCCTGCTCTCAGGATCGCGGGGATGCTGGAGCTTATCCCAGCAGTACATACAACATGACTTAAATGTTGTGCAATGCACACGAAAAAGCCAATATTCATGGCACACAGCTACAATTACAGTGGTTAAGTTTAACGTTAAGGTTAGGTAGCAGTTAGTGTTCGAGCTCGCTTCATCCAACCACCTTGTTTCCGAGAGAATGTCAATGGAGACTCTCACATATTGATAAAATGTGGGCTTCCAACCTGGCAGCCCAAAAACTCTTAATTTTTATTGATGTTTTATAACATCTAATTCCTAATTTATAACAATATATGCATTGTTAATAAAGAAATAAACAATTTACAAGGCAGGCCTCGTTGTAAAGTGGTACCCAGAGTACATACAGTGAAGTATTGAAGAGCCAACCTGAGGGCTGATGTGGTTTTTATCCTTCCCTCATTTGTATGCTCTGTTCGTGTTTTTGCCACCCGGTCCAGTTGGCAGACCCTCTTTGATCAGACACACCTGTGGTGTTAAACTGGTAGATTGATGCTCCTGTCACTGCCGTTGGCCACCTGCAGCAAAAATAGTAAAGCATCTGAAATCTGGGCTGAACAAACCCAGGATGCATCAGTGTCCGTCTCTTGTGGTTGAGTAAATCATGTGGTACAAAAATGACCATTTCCTGCACCAAGAGGGAAGGGAGGAAAAACCCACATCCTGGCTTTCTAAGTGCAGAGGAGACACTAGTCAATCCTCCGACGAGTGAACTGCATGTCTGTGTGTACTTGGTGTGTTTCTTGTGAAATTCAGGATTTTTGTGTGTCGTCCTTGGAGGGCTACGTGATTATTGGTGTGTGAGTGATGTGTCTGTACTTTGAGGCTGAGGTTTGTGTTTACCCAGGGCCGAGGGACAATGTGTATATTGTGTACTCAGGGAGGGCTGTTGGAGAACGTCACGCCTGCTGAAACACACACACTGGAAACCTGAGACAAAGACTGTCCCATTTATAACTGATGTAACTGACTCATGTGTTTACATTAGGGTTATGTGACGTACAAGTGTTTTAATACTCTTTGGATGATAAATCTCACTCGTGTATAATGCTTCATTTTTTTGACTGGGCAGCCACAATTGTTTTGAATAAACTGACAATGCTGACCTGCTTCATTGCGTTGGTCATTTGGCAATTTTCCCAAGACTTTTGAGGATGTTTTCTTTATTCCGAGTGGATTTTCGGGTTGGTTTCTGTCTCGACCATTTTTCTAAATAGTGACTTTATCATGACGCAACCTTGAGCAGCTGACAGTCTTTAACTTGGGTCATGATGAGTATATATTTTCCTCCAGTTTTGTGACTTTCTTCCACAATATTTATCATTATAAGGTAATATTAAAAAGAGAATTTCTATCTTACTTTGGACTTAATAATTCAAACCAAATTAGATGAAGTGCAGAATTCGTTCCCTTTAAAGATTTGATGTGATTATAGTTAACTAGAGGCAGCTTCACCTCACATGAACTGTGTTTGAATAAAATCATTAATAATAAAATGCCGTAACTCCAATCTCATTCTAGATATCAACAGTAGGGTGAATTAAGGGTGATTGGGACAGTTTTTGAATTTTTTCCTTGTGTGAGCTTTCTTGCCATAAATTAGCCAAACACATTATATACATTCCTGTCATACTGAAGATGTTACCAATCAATCTGAGGAGGAAAGAAGGTTATATCATATTCCAATGAGGCGTGTCATGCCCTTTTGTGTAAACTGACCCAAAAAAATTTTTTTTGGAACATTTGGGTGATTGGGACAGCACATCTTATTCTTGATTTAGGCTAGTGTAAGCATATTTATTGCACAATTTAATTCATACTTTAATATAATTTCACATGCACATTTTCTTTTCCTGATCATCATTATGAATTGAGAGCCTGTGTTCATTTTTGTTCAACTTTTTTACTGAAGGTTTAAAAATCCGTCCATAATTTATAGAGTACAAAACCTGCCTTTCCTCGCTGTCACAACCCCCTCCCTCTCTTAACCCCCCCCCCCAAATTTCATCGAACTTAAAATTTGAGGTAAAACAAAAATGCTTGAAGTCCAAAATTCATCGAATACATTTACAGTACCTGAAGTCTTTCTGCGTCTCTCTTCCTGTCTCACTGGTGCTATTCACTAATCTAGCCTGTACAGAGCATGCACAATGGTTATTGCAAGGCTGACGATTTTCTTAATTAGCAAAATATTTTAGCACTGTCCCAATCACCCCAAATCATACTGTCCCAAACAACCTAATTCCACAAACAGAAACATGATATTAACACATTTTTACTGATTTTGTTGCAGCAGTACATCATATTCATGTTTCCATCAAAGGCATGACAATTTTATGGCCTTCTGACGAAAACTAGCTAACGCCTATGTAATTTCCCTCACCTCATGCGCTGCAGGGTCCACTTCCTGTTTGATGTTTGCCCCGCCCACATAAGTGATGTCACACCGACCAGGACATGATTGTGTGGTTTCGTCGCTAAGGCTCGGCAAATAAAGGTTTTATTACACTCATCAGGCGAGAAAATAAAACCTGTATAGTTATACTTTCCCATTTGACCTTATGTCCCAATCACCCTTAATTCACATATATGTATTCTTCTTTCTTTCCGCTTCTTCTTCAACTTCCTTTTCGTCGTCTTCTTCTTCTTTTGTCTTCTTCTTTCGTCTTCTTCTTCTTCTTTCGTCTTCTTCTTCTGCCGTTGTCGCTACAGCGCCTTAACGACGGTCCAGTTGAGTCGTGTGAGAAGGTTCAGTGTTTGCGGATTTTACTTCCTCAGGCAGGTTCAATGTTAAATCTCAACGTTTTCTGGAGTTGTTCGGTTGTCGCTTGGGCCGCACAGTTCCCAGTCTTAAGTAGCTCGTCTGAGATTAAGGGATAGCTTCCGGCACACGCGTTTGCTGGTGTACAACTGGAACATAAACTGGGTGGCTCGCTTCATACACGGCGAGCCCTTTGTGGAAGAGAAGACATGAGATAGTGAGTGGTGAAGTGAGGCAGGTGTGTATTTGACATTTTGAATCTCAGTAGATAAAGAAGCAGAAATCTGCAAATCTGCTTCACTCTCTGCTCAATTAAACTGCTGCCCGGCTGATGTATTAGTCTCAAATGCAACTTAACGTACCAATCACCGGTGCCCCGTACTGCCGGAGGAGAAACTGGCAGGGCGTCTTTTCATTCGCAGTCATTCAAAGAGGAGGAGAGGAAAAGAGAGCCAGAAGACTGGACGAGGATAAAAGAGACGCTAATGAATATGAAGCGAAGGAGGCTGGCGTGGGCTCGTGCAGAACCCCCCCTCCCCATCCCCATCCTCCTTTCACTTACTGAATGAGATTATTCGCCTCTTATCTCCATTTTATCTCATTCCATCCTGTTTATGTACATGCAGTGGTACATTTTTAACCAAATCTAATCCATGTCTCCTGAAACTAATCACATTTTAGGTGGATCAAATTTCGGACTCCATTGTATTTCAAAGCAAATATCTACACGTTTTCTCTCGCTCTCTCTCTCTCTCTCTCTCTCTCTCTCTCTCTCTCTCTCTCTCTCTCTCTCCACTTCATCGTGTTAATTTAACTGAAAGGGGGGAGGAAGCCAAAAGCAAGATGAACCAGTCCACTGAGCCAGTCAGACAGTTCATTAAAACGTAAACGTAAGATCATAGCTTCAATTTAATTGTTTTTAAGCTTTGTTAGGAATATTTTCTTTTACCTCATTTCAATCAGTGTTTAAGCATGATAATTTTATTTATAGTCCAGAAGTAAAGCGATGCTCATGTACCACATCTTAAAAGAGACTATGCACAGTTAGGATACATTGCTAATAGACAATGATTTACATTGGTTTATATTCCTTTGTTAAATCACATCACAACACCGTTTGCCTCATTCACATACCAGGAATGCAGTTGTGGTATTATTCTATGTACTATGGTGGTATTGTAGTATTGGTATAGTATTATCGTTGCACCTATAACATCCTGGTTAGATAGTATGTGTGTGTGTGTGTGTGTGTCTCTCCCTCCCTCTCTCCCCCTCCCCCCCAGTCTTAAATCAGTCCCTTCCTCTAACCTCCCTTCCTGCTCTTCTCCGTCGTCCATGCCTTTTCATTGATGCTGTTTTGTGGTTGCATCCTCACCCTTATTTCCTTACTTTGGGTAAATGGGTTCTACTTGAACGACAGAACATTGGCGCTCGAAATCCTGAATCATAATGTTTGAATGCTGTGCTGCTCCTCGCATAAGTGAGCAATAGCGAATTGATTTCCTGTTTTCCATCTCATCAGCGCACGGAATATATCACATGAATTGGATAGATCACGTATTAGACGGCACACTTTATCATCTCTTGGGAACGGACTGAAATGAAATGATGCATTCAGAGAAAAGGTGAAACTGGCACAAAGAATGATGTTCCTCCTTTCATGGAATCCGAAGGTCGCCATATAACTTTATAAACCTACTGCTATTACCTCGCTCGTACATGATAATTACGATCCTGAAGAGTTAAATGCAAGCAAATTTCCTTTGGCTGATGTATCTGAATCATGAGCGCTTTTGTAGTTGCTCATTATGATGTATTCTGTCTGGTGAGTTTCACGTCTTCATCATAGCAGCCACATGCAGAAGAAGAAAGCAGGTTTAGGCGAGTTTGGAAAGGAAACAAAGTTGTTGTGTCCACCAAGCAGATCTGACAGAACAAGCTCAGATAATATCTTCACCAATAGATAGTACAACATCATTATGTAAGACTCAGGTTCAGCCATGTTTTTTGTTCATCCGTGCGGAAGGTGCTGACGTAACAACGTTGGCATCTGTTCAATTTCATATCGATTTCTGGGATTTAGAGTGCTCGAATGCCATCGCAATTAACCGCGTCTGACCAAAGAGTCAGTAAGATCAGCAAGAATTTACGACCTTTCAAGATTGTAGGTCCATGGCTGCTTCTAAATTCTCTTAAAATTCACATGTAAAGAGAGCTGTTAATTGGGTGTACGTTTGCCTCTTCCTGCCGATGGACTGCTCCTTCCTCGGTGTCTCATGAGCTGTGTTTGATTCCTGCATCCTCTCACGCAGATGTAAAATGTTATAAAGCAGAGCAACTCTCAGACTACCGACAGAGGTGTTGAGCAAAGACAGCATTGATATTCTCGAAGCTGCAGGCTGTCGGGACGCTGAGTGACATTTGCGCTGTGAAACCCCATGGACTTGTTATCACTGGGATGGACACATCCATAGTAATTACGCAACAGAAGTGTGTGTGTGTGTGTGTGTGTAAGAGATAAACTGTTAATAAGAAGCCATACCATATCAGGAAATGTGAGGAAATGTGAATGTCGGACTGTGGAAGTGGACCTTGGAGACTAATTGATGTGCTGAGGAGCTGTCTCATGTCCACCAGTTAACTCTGGTTCCGCTTGTAATCTGGCCAATCAACGTGCCTTAATTAGGACTTTAACATCACCCAAGCGAAAAAAGCACATTAACTGTTAGTTTTTTTCAGTGTAAAGCCAGCACTTAACCATCGGTGGCCTTTTCTAAGCTGCCAACATTGATCATCGGCCATGCTGTATGTGAAACGCATGTACCTCAGTGTCTGTTCGATTTTTTTATTTAGGTGACCTGTGTGACAGGGGGGATCACTGTTTGGTGAATCTAATTTCTCTTGCACACCCCGGAGGAACGCTGGAGGGATATATGAAGACATGAAGAGACGACGCCAGTTTTAAAGGGAAAACAACTGAGACGTTAACATCACACGACTGAACCTGCGACAGAGAACTTCACAGGGTCATGTAGCTTCCTCCGACTGCCTACATGTGACATCACCACACAGAGCCTCTCCTCCCTCCCCTCGTCTACTCTGATCGGCTGGATCCAGCCTAACGGACCGATGGAGAAGGACGAGGAGGATCTTAACCTCTCCTTTCTGTTGGAGCATGAAAGAGAAATGATCCTGAAGGTCTTGCAGAAAGATGAGAAACTGAGAAAACGAGAAGAAAAGAGGATTCGGCGAGTATTAAACACATTTTTGAGTTACATACAGAATTGTACATCTATTTCTCCATCTATGTCCATTATCCTTTCTTGATCTTTTGACTTCTTTGTTTTCTCACCTTCCTACTTTGCATTCTCTCTCTGTCTCTGTCTCTCTCTCTGTCAGTGACTCACTCTCTCTCTCTCTCTCTCTCTCTCTCTGTCTCTCTCTCTTTCTCTCTCTGTCAGTGACTCACTCTGTCTCTGTCTCTGTCTCTCTCTCTGTGCCTGTCAGCATGACCCCCAGAATAACTTTGTCTCTCTCCTGTTCTCCAGGAAGTTGAAGAATGAGTTATTGGACATCAAGCGCCGGGGTGCCCGTCGGCCCCAGGAGGTGGGGGAGCGTCAGTGCACTCGCTGTCTGAAAACCCTGGGCCTGATCTTTGACCGGGGAGATCTGTGCGAGGAGTGCCAGCAGCGCGTCTGCAGTGAGTGCCGCGTGATGCCTCCCAAAGGCCGCCAGTGGAAATGCAAAGTCTGCGCCAAGATCTCGTAAGTGTGAAGCCAGTAGCAGCAGAACAACTCAGTCTTTACAGTATGTCTGCAGTGGAATCCAGATGGTTTGGATTTGATGCTTAATAACACCACATCTGTCTCCGTTAATCTAGGGTGTCTCAGTGCAAACAATCTTTGCCAGACCCAGGGTTTACTCTTTGTTAGGGCTGTGTTCACACCTGTGGCCCGGTAAAAATTCCTTCAGTCTATTTTTACCTGTCTTTTTTTTCCACGTTTACTGATATAATAATTATCTCTGCCAGACAGTAGCCCGGAAGGTATTGTGTTTGGCCGTGTGCGCACGTGTGTGTGTCTCCCCGGCTAATCTCACAAACTACTGGACGTATCAAAGAAGCTTGAATCGGTTCATCTGGATACGTTTATTGACCAATATGTTTCATCACACAACTAATGCCCCTTTTCCACTACATGGTACCGGCTCGACTCGACTCGGCTTGACTCAGCTCGACTCGACTCGACTCGGCTCGACTCGTAGAGTGTTGTTTTCCATTACTGTAACAGTACCCCCTCAGTGTAGCTGGTCTGCATTGATTTTGGTACCCGGTCAAGTTTATTTGGAACCTCGACAAAGGTGGTACCAGAAAAGTGGTAACAGTTATCAAAATGCCAGCACTTTCCAGTAATGGAAAACGAAAAAGTCAAGTTTTGAGTTGAGCCGGTACCATGTAGTGGAAAAGGGGCATATGTGACATCTGCAGTCTAAACTGACTGCAGGTATCCCCACCCTTATAAACAATACAGTACAATACAGTGCCCAACATCCGAAACCAACTACCAGTTTCATATGCAAATATGGGTGTGACCTTTAACTAGAGTTTCAATGGCCATGTGTACTATTCACAGAGGATTAGGGATTGTTGCAATCACAGCATTGTAAAATGGTGACAGATGTACTCTTAGAACCCCCCGCCCCCTCCCCTCGGTTCAGGGATCATCGTTCCCTCTTAACATAGATGGCCTGTTTGACTCCCTGTTCAAACCATCGTTCCTCCCCATCAAGGATGTGCACGTCCTCGTCCCTGAAAGCGTGGCCACTGGCCTGTAGATTGGTGTAGATTGCGGAGACCTGGCCTGACGTGTTAGCTCTCCTGTGTTGTGCCATTCCTTTGGCCAAAAGAGTGGTACAACACAGTGCCCTAACCCTAACCCCTGTCCATGATACATGAAGTCAGTGATGGCAAGGATATCTGTGATTTGATAAGGCTGATGTGAATCAGATACTCCACGCCAAAAAATAAATGCCTATCCATTTTGATGAGATTTTTGTTAAATCACCTTGTCAATTTTGTTGTGTTTCGGGCGTCCGGGTAGCGTAGCGGTCTATTCCATTGCCTACCATCATGGGGATCACCAGTTCATATCCCCATGTTACCTCCGGCTTGGTCGGGCGTCCCTACAGACACAATTGGCCGTGCCTGCGGGTGGGAAGCCGGTTGTGGGTATATGTCCTGGTCACTGCATTAGTGCCTCTTCTGGTCGGTCAGAGTGCCTGTTCGGAGGGGGGTTGGGACTGGGGGGAATAACATGATCCTCCCATGCGCTACGTCCCCCTGGTGAAACTCCTCACTGCCGGGTGAAAAGAAGCGGCTGACGACTCCACATGTATCGGAGGAGACATGTGGTAGTCTGCAGCCCTCCCCGGATTGGCAGAGTTAGTTGTGAACACAACCCAAGACTGGAAATTTGTTTTTATACATGCAGCTGAATTATAAGGCATTGACGTCCCCTAGCACCTAGCCATGAGTTGAGAGACCTGTTTGCAGAAGTTGAGATGGGTGATGAGGTATTTCCTCAACAGGGAGCTGAAGGTTGTGACGGGGGAGTGGTTCCTGGAGGAGAGGTCCAAACGCTTCGAGCAAGGCACCATCTTCAGCAGCGACATGCTCAAACAGACCATCCTGAACAGCCCCACAGGTGAGCGTCACCCGTCTGAACCCTGTCCCGACCCGTTAGCACGCAAGTGTTACAAGAACGTCGAGTTTCAGAGTTCATGTGCCAGTCTGTGGTATGGGATGTGGTTGGTAAATTGATATACTGTTGTTGATTTTAATTGCAAGTCAAAGACAAGATGTCTCCGAAGAACGTGCCAGCCCAAGACAAACAAGGCCCGCCTGAATCGGCGAGGTCTGACACACCCAGATCCAGCAGAAGTGCAATACTGAACCATATCAATGGTGCCAGAAGGAAAGGGTAAGGAAAAACAAAGCTCCATGAAATTGTTTAAAAAACACACAAACCCCCCCCGACACACACACACACACACACACACACACGAGCATTGTATTCTCTCTGTCTTTCTTAAATGATTTATTAATTAGGTGTGTGTGTATGTGTGTGTGTGTGTGTGTGTGTGTGTGATATGAAGGATGAGGATGGATAAAAGGGGAAAGCGGCCTGGTGTGAAGGCGGAGAATGGAGGTGATGGCGGCGGTGTTAACTCGTTCCAGGACGTGGACACACACAGCATCCAGTCTGGTCTGACCTCACGCTCACACAGGTGTCCGTCCATGACCCCGCCTCACATCTAATGGTGTTAACCATCATTAACAATGACCAATAGATGGGCCTGGAAAACCTAGAGAAGTCATGAAGATGTGTTTTCCAGGCCTGGAAATAGTATGGAAAATAACTTATTTCAATCAAGATTTGTTTTTGTAAAGCTAAAATGAGAGAGCAAAAAAACAAAAACAAAAACAGAAAATTAGCAAAACGCAAGAAAATATATGAAGGACATTTTTTAAAATTCATGTTGAATTTTAAAGGTAAAATATTTTAGAATTATTAAGCTATCATGCTGCTCAGACAGATCATTCTTCAGTCTAGGAGCTCTGAGTTTTATACAGGTATTCCTTAACTTTAAAGGACTTTTAGGGTCTAATGATATAGTCTAATATAATCTAATATATAGGCTATATATTAAGTGTCTTAAGACATTTAAGGGTTTATTAATCATTGGCAAATACAGGGAAAGTCAAATTTGACAAATTTTGTAGTTGAAGGGTAATTTGTAATCTGGTGTTTTGTTTGGTTCGTGTTCTGTCCACAGGGGCGGCGCTGTGGCTCTTGAGTCTTCAGGAGTGCCGACGGTACCGAACAACCTGCGCTCCCAAACTCCTGACAGATTCACTACAACCAGCAACAACCGGAGGGTTAGGGTCAGCAACCGATTAGTCACACACACACACACACACACACACACACACACACACACACACACACACACACACACACACACTCTTTGTCAGCCACACTCTTAGCATGTGATAACAAGACAGCGCCATAAATGTGAAGCACAGCTGTTGCATGACTTTGTGAACAGAACGATACAGGGATATTGTCTTAAAGTTGTAATTGGAAGTAGATCAAGTACTGACTGCACATTTTCAACTGAGTGTCTAACGTTACATATCATATCCTGACAGGATGCTTAACACTGACATTGTAAAACAGATGCTTTTACAGCAGGTCAACAGAGCTAAAGTTAGCTCATCTGAATCAGCTTGTTAGCCAACCAACAACCCAGAAAAGCAAGCTGGCACGTCAGAAACAGCTAAAAACTGTTGTCAAACAATAGATTCATTTGAGCGGGTTAAAGGTGATAGAGAATGTCTGAAATCCTACCTCGAATGAAACCCAACGGTCAGTATGAGGTGATAGAATATGAGGGCGAGGCTAAGAGAGGATAGTGGTGGGGGTACAGAAAAATATTTTGCCAATTTATTTACCAATGAGAATTATGTTTTTTTTTTAAACAGTATTTTTCATTTTTTACTTCTTTTTTTTTTATTCTTCAAACATTTTTGGAGGTATTGCAACCCCCTCGAATCTACACACATGGTAAATCTTAACGTCTTGATGCGTGCTCAATAATCCAGGTGAGAAAATCGAAGAAGGTTGAATCAGTTCATCTGGATACAATGTTTATTCTGTCAGTAAACGTTGTATCCAGACGAGCTGATTCAACCTTCTTTGGTAAAACGTAACATGAGACCAAACGCCTTGTCCACACTAATATGGATATTTTGCAAAACAAACATTTCCTTCTATGTTTTGGCCTCTCGTCCACACGAAAACGGCGTTTTTGAAAGGCTTTCTAAAGTGCAGATTTTTAAAAACTCCGGTTTCTCTGTATACGTGGTTACACGTAAAACGGAGCGTTTGGGAAACGATGACGTCACACCTCAGTTCGCGCATACCCATTGTTGCTTTGAGTACTGTAATGAGCATGCGCCTGAAACAACAATAAAAACAACGACAATGAGGAGTCGATTCAAGATGGCGACCTGTGTGGCTGGTGTGCGGTGAGCTCCGACGCTATAATTTGTACCACAACAAAAAGAGACCGATAAACCAAGCATTATAACTGCTGTGCCTACGTTTTGAAAAAGAACATCGTGAGTACATGGAATAGCACCCAACACGGATTTCTTGTGAAATAAACTTGAAAGGGTAACGCACTAACTTCCTAGCTTTGCGTTAGCCTAGCGCTAGCTTAGCGTCAAGATCAACACGCCGAAAAGAGACTGTAACGCCAAAGACTCTTCATCACTACTTGGACTAGAAGTCGCCGTTACCTGTTACACCAACTAATAAGCTCACTGTGCATGCGCAGAATGTTCTTCTCTGGTATTTGACGTATGGTTGGTGTAGACTCTTATCGCCGCTTACTGGCCCAGCATGATTGAGCATTTGTAGTCGTTTTTGCGTTCTCGTGTGTATGCAGGTCGTGTGGACAGATTTTTTTTTTCAAAACAGAGAGGAAAATATCCGTTAAATATCTATATACATGTGGTCAAGGCCTAAATGTTGCACACTCAGTGTTAGTGAGTTAGAAGCCAGGTTCAAGAGGTGCTACACATTTTCAAATAGAAATTAAACTGCGCGGCTATTTTAACACTGTGTGTGTGTGTGTGTGTGTGTGTGTGTGTGTGTGTGTGTGTGTGTCCAGCCTGATGGAGCAGAGAGTGTTTCCAGTTTTCACTCGGCTGATGCCTTGTCTGAGAAGTCGGCTGTCAGGCACCGCAGGACAGAATCTGGCACTCCCACCATCGCCGTGTCCAGGGCCTCTGTCTCATCAGGTATCTTCATCACAATCCAACAGGCTCCTCACACCATTTATTTATTAATTTATCTTTCATGTTGATGAACGGAGACACGACTCCCCTGGATATCTGCTTCTGTTTCACACGTTCACAGCTTACACAACAACACTGTCGTAACTGGGTCACAGTTTGGCAGAGAGGAGCAGAAAAGCTGGCAGATCATTAATCTAAAGAGCACATTTTAAGTTCTCTTCATGACCTGGCATTTAAAAAGCATCTTGGGTGATTGGGACACAGATTGACAGTTGACATTACTGGTGTGAACACAACCTGAGATGTAGATCACAAAAACTCAGTGGTGCCCAGTCATGTACCATGGAAGGCCATGTGTATGCAGGTTTTCATTTCAACCCCAAACTACGCCATCTGATTTCACTAATTAGTCTTTGTCTCTCTGGTTGAAGGTGTGTTAATCAGTTAAATCACGTGGTGTCATGTCAGATTGGTATGAAACCCTACATGCACATATCTCTCCATGATACTTGATTTGGCATTGGGCACTACTGCTCAAATAATATTCAGAAGGTCTGAACATGTTGAACTCCCTTGGCTGGTTAAATCCCCTCTGCTCTTTTGTGCTTTTTTTTTTTTTTTGCCCTTTTCACCGGTAACAGCTAACTTGGATAGGAATCATGTAACATCTGTGGAACCTGTTAAAATTGAACTGTGACTCCAAATAGTGTTAATTGGTCAGGCTGTGAGAGCCCTGTCGGCCGAATGGGGAAAGGGTCACTTATTTGTACAAACATGTGTTCACCATTAGATCGCAGAAACCGTAAAACGTGCATTGAGGAACCATCCTGCCATTTGTAGTCCTCATGGTGTTTGTTTTGTAGCTTGGAGATATTCAGGGTTTACGTTGTATGGTTGTATGTCTCCGCATTGCTTGCTATCACATTTCAAACAAGAAAAAAACACAGTCGACTTTTTCAGTATTCAAACACCACCACCACAATCCTCCTCCCATGCTTGTTGACTGGTTCTGTCAGCTTTTGGATTCTGTCTTCCTTTCAGACAACATCCATGACGTTTTTTTTTTTTTTCCCCTCTCCCGATCTCCTGTTGTCAGATCACAGCCGTTCAGAGATGGACCTGTCAACTCCTGCCTCTGAGCAGAGCGACGATGCATTCAGTCTCCGGAGCCGCTCTGTCCCGGGGCTCAATGAAGGGGTGAGCAGCATCAACGCAACCCCCCCCACCCCACCCCAGTCCCACCCTTCCCCCCTTGTATCCCCCCCACCCCCTTTACCGCCACCCCATACACTGGAATCACATCTGATTTCAACACCTCCGTTCCTGTAAACCATTGGTTCTCAACCAGGGGGTCGGGACCCCCGAGGGGTTCGCGAGATAATTTCTGTGGGCCATCAGATGGTTGTGGAGAAAACAAGCCCGAAACCATCCAGACCCACGGCGCACCTGATGCAAAAAATGGGTGTATTGTCTCTAATTGCTGTGCCATCATAGTGTAAAAGGCGGTGCGCTCTGCGCCGACCTTCAGTATACTTCAAGACTTCAAGAAACTGTCAGCTTCTTAAGAGGACCCTGGGATCCAGCAGTCTTGATGGCTATTGTGCATGGAGGAAAGGTTGTCAAGAAAATTGAAGGACAGCAAGGACAGCAGACTGATAGCAGGTGCAGTTCAGATCAACAAGATTAGTATATGTAGTTGATATTTAATAATAATTGATAATAATAATAATAAACTTTATTTATATCTTCCCTTTCCAAACATTACAAGGTGCCTTACACAACAGGATAAAATAATGCACTTGGTCGAGATAAAACAACAAAATACAGCAAAAATATAGGACATAATGCCAAGATCTGCTCCATAGAACAAGGTAAAACAAAGTCGGGATAAAAATCACAACAGCATAAATAATTAAAATAGAGAATGAGAGCTGATAAAACAAGGAATATGATATAAACAATTAAAATTGTAAAATCATAAAAGTATAAGATATAAACAATGTAAAAAATAAAAATATAAATAAAAAATTGGCCAGCAACAGACTTACTATAAAAAGCCTTCCTGTTAAAGGAAGTTTTAAGAAGTGATTTTAAAGAAGCGGCACGGTGACGCAGTGGTTAGCGCGGTCGCCTCACAGCAGGAAGGTGCTGGGTTCGAGCCCCGGGGTAGTCCAACCTTGGTTGGTCATCCTGGGTCATCCTCTGTCTGGAGTTTGCATGTTCTCCCTGTGTCTGCGTGGGTTTCCTCCGGGGGCTCCGGTTTCCTCCCACAGTCCAAAGGACATATAGGTCAGGTGAATCGGCTGTACTGTGTGTGTGTGTGTGTGTGTGTGTGTGTGTGTGTGTGTGTGTGTGTGTGTGTGAGCCCTGTGATGGTCTGTTGGCCTGTCCAGAGTGTCTCCCTGCCTGCCGCCCAATGACTGCTGGAATAGGCTCCAGCATCCCCGCGACCCTGAAAGCAGGATAAGCGGTTCAGATAATGACTGGCTGGATTTAAAAGAAGGTGGTGAGTTTGCTATCCTAATTTCTTCAGGTAGGGAGCTCCACAGCTGTGGCGCTCTTACAGAAAACGCCCGGTCGCCTTTAGTGACGAGGCTGGCTGAGGGAACAGTTAAAAAGGACCTGACTGAGGAGTGCAGGCAGCGGCCAAACCCATGGGGTGTGAGTAAATCAGTGATATATGTAGGAGTGAGGCCATGTAGGGCTTTAAAAGTAATCAGTAAAAGTTTAAAATCAATCCTATACTTAACAGGTAGCCAGTGAAGCATTGCAAGAATAGGAGTGATGTGTTTATGTTCTTGGAATTTGTTAACAGTCTGGCAGCTGAGTTTTAGATGAGCTGGAGGCAGGAGATGGACTTTTGACTGAGCCCTGGAGTTACAGTAATCCAGACGTGATGAGATGAATGCATGGATGACTTCTTCAAGGTCCGTTTGAGATTGAAAATTTTTTACTTTTGCAATTTTCCTAATTTGGAGAAAGCATGACTATACTACCTCGGTGATTTGTGTGTCAAAACAGAGTTCGGAGTCAAAAACGACACCCAAATTGCGGGCGGAGTGCGTAACATTGGAGGAAAGGTTCCCTAGACTCTTCCAGGTCGGCAGTTAGGTTGGGGGGGGGGGGATAAAAGGACTGCAGATTTGGACTTATTGAGCTGGAGGAAATTTTGTGACATCCAGCATTGAATATCGGAGAAACAAACCATAACACGTGTGTGTGTGTCATTACCAGTAAGCGGGACATAAAGCTGCATATCATCTGCATAACAGTGAAAATTAGTATTATGATATAATAACTTTGTTAAAAGAAACACTCAATGGTAGGGAAAGTGCTCAACAAATAAGGAGCAAAATAATCCAGAGTCAAGTAAATTCTGTATGAGACAGTACAAGCCTTTTTCACGCCATAATCACTGGATTATTATGATATATATGATGTAATATGTATAGGTATGATATGTAATATATGTGAAAGATGCAAGTAGGACATGTGAGTTATGGCAGTTGAAGGACAACAGTAGACTAATAGCAGGCGCAGTCTGACTCATTTTGCGCATGAGTGACCACAATTTGTGACGCACAGCCCACAGCGGCGGTTCCACAACACCGTGGGAAAAATAAGATAACATATTCTGGGGGATGGTTTTTACTTATGAAAGTAAATCTTATAACATGCCAGCGCAACCGATGGGACCGCACCTTCCTCCTCAGACGGATGGCTCTGAACATTTCCTTGTTACGGCAGGTGATTACCCAACGGCCCTCATGATTCCTGCATGCTACAAAATAAATAAATAAAGATTCCTACATGCTAGGCAGTTGACAGTACTGTCTAGTGGACTTTAGTGATGGCTGCCTTTTACCACTTGGTTACACTTAGAATAGATTGTATTTAGTCTGCGACAGTCAAAGTGTGTGGGCACATGAGGTGCCATTATTTAAACAAATCTAAAAACACGAATTAAAGCCAAAATCGAATTATTTGTTGTTCTGTCTATGGGCAAAGCAGTGGTCTTCCTCCCTGTGTGAGTTTGGTAGCTTTCGTGAGTTGTGTCACAGTAATCCCTGCACAGTCTCGGGTCGGGCAGAGAGTTTATGAGCGATCAATGTGTTTGCATCAGGGTGTTGTGGGTTAAACGTCCCAGTGTTATATGGGGGGGAGACACCAACCTAATTATTCTGGAGGGTCACGACTGGAAAAGGTTGAGAACCACTGCTGTGGACCACAACGGTGGCAAAAGCTGCCAACCAGAGTGCTGCTTGTTTGTTTCTATGGGGACTTTCTTAAGCTTATGTGTATACATACACTTACATACATACATACATATCATAGTAATGAGTACTGGGCCTGATTAAATTAGCACCGTGAGTCAGAGTTGGGGCTGACTTCCTGGTTCACTTCCCTGCTCGCTTCAAAGGTGGCTCAAGGGCACAGTGTGCAGATGACTGCAAGGTGAGACAGGTGGAGCATCTGAAGGAACAGTGATGCTGCAGCTTTGTCTCTGTGTGTACTGAGTGCTCATTTACACCACGTTTCAAAGCTATGCACACAAACACAGGCGCATGAACCCACTCAGACATGCAAATTGTACACTAGACACACTCTTACACACATGCATACACACACTTGCACATACAGACTCAAATATTGCACATTATACAGAGATACATGAAGCATGACGACTTTTTGTGTGTGTGTGTGTGTGTGTGTGTGTGTATTTGTCATGGGCGGTAATCAAATGAACACACTGTCCTGCCTTGTCTCGTCACATTTCGGGAAGCCAGGATGCAGCCGCCCACACGCCGATACGCCACATTTACCGTGAATTGTACTCCTCCCCAGTGAAATGTGCTCTACTTCAGGGGCCCGGTTTTCCCTCCGATTAACCCTGAACGTTGTCGCCGGCAGGAGTTTTCTGATGCAGAGGAAGACATCGACGCTCTGATGTCGGCGCACAGTCAAGCCGCCAGCCGGTGCCTCAGCAGCGCCGTGTCCACGGTAACGCACCTGCTGGAAACAGCAAAACCAACACACACTGTGACTGGATGAGGCCTCTGCCCATCTCTCTCTCTCTCGATCTCTATCACTCTATCACTCTAGCTCGTTCACTGTTTTTTCCATTTCACTTTCTCTTTCTGCCTTGTCTCTCTTGTGTTTGTCCCTTTGTCTCTCACTTTCTATCTCTATCTTTCACTTTCTCTCTCCATTTCTCTCCTCATTTTACTTTCTTTCTCCCTCTCTCTTTCACTCTCTCTCTCTTGCGCTCTCTTTCTCTCGCCCTCACTCACTCTCACACACACACACACCATGTCACCCTGTACTTGTGGGGACCCCTCATTAACCACATTCATTTCCTCACCCTCCACCCTAACCTTATCCCTAAACCCAGGGTCTAACCCTAAAATAGACCCCTTTCCTCACGGGGACCCATAAAATGGCCCCACAAGGTAGGCGGTTTCAGGTTTTTCCTAACCTAATGTGGACCAAATGTCCCCATTAGGATAGAAAAACATGGTACACACACACACTCACACAGTGTTGGATGACTCACTGATGGATGTTGTAGCCATCTCGGGTGAGTGTGGACTGTGTGTTGTAATCACTCTGTTGACTCTATAAACTAGTTATTAAGCCCCAGGCCAGGAGACCATGGCGTAGTGTCACGAACACCTACAGCAGACACGACACCGAAGAGACGTGATGTGTTTGCCCAGACCAATTATTAGATCAAGCTGCATGTGCGTGTGTGTGCGTGCAGGTGTGTCGCTGCAATAAATGCTGTCCGAATCAGTTGTGTACTTGTCCGTCTGGAAATCTAATCAGTGAAATTACTCGAACAATAAGACATGCCCCATTCACTGATCTGTCACTGAATTATATGGGTGTGTGTGTGTGTGTGTGTGTGTGTGTGTGTGCGCGCGCCTGCGCGCCTTTTAGAAGCATTATACAGTGATTGAGATATACAGTCTATCTGACATTTCTATCACCTTATACATGACTAATAGTAGTCATTGTGCTGCATTTCTGGTGATTAGTTTTATATTTCTGGTGATTAGTTATATATTTCTGGTGATTAGTTACATATTTCTGGTGATTAGTTATATATTTCTGGTGATTAGTTATATATTTCTGGTGATAAGTTATATATTTCTGGTGATTAGTTATATATTTCTGGTGATTAGTTATATATTTCTGGTGATTAGTTACATATTTCTGGTGATTAGTTATATATTTCTGGTGATAAGTTATATATTTCTGGTGATTAGTTATATATTTCTGGTGATAAGTTATATATTTCTGGTGATTAGTTATATATTCTGCCTGGTATCAAATGTTTCACCTCTGTGAGTGTTTATGAACCATGAGAGTGACTTTTATATTTTCACTTTTAGTGTTTTTCAATTTAACCTTCATTTAGACGAGAAGTAAATTCTTCTCTACAATAACGGCCTGGCAAAAACCACTTGCTCATTCACCCCGTTTGAGGGCAGAGAAAAGTATGATGGAAGAAAAATAAATGAGAAAGTTCAAATGTGGCATATTGGAGGACAAACATGCAGCGTGGAGGAATATTTCTGTGGTCGTTTCTCCAGGGCTTTACCTTCTCCCCATGCCGTGACAACTTTACTTGTTTATTGGGTCTGCCATGTATTTTGTTGATATTGCCACACTGAACCCACACGGAGTACCATCTCACTGGCTGCTGATGATGTGGCGTCTGATAGTCACCATGGTAACCACATCTGATTCGGTTTCTGGCCGAGTGGCCTCTGGCGGGGGCTCTGGAGCAGATGTCTCTCCGGGGGTCTCGGGGCTTCGCTGTGGGTCCGCAGCTGGTCTATTACTGATACGCCTCAGTTCTCTCCACTTCTCCTCATTCTCTATTTCCTGTTTGCTGTCTTTTTCTCTTTTCCTCTCCGGCTGCTAGTCTTCCACTCTGGCCTCAGAGAGGAGGTGGGGCTTCCTCAATGTCCCTGACTCGGATGCTGAGACTGTAAGTCTCCTCTGCTTTGTTCAGGCATGCTTGTGTATTCTGCTGCAGTTTATATATATATATATGTGTGTGTGTGTGTGTGTGTGTGTGTGTGTGTATATATATATATATATATATATATATATATATAATGTAATCACATAGATGTTAAAAGATCACTATAAGAGCGTATATCAGGGAATACAGTATCATTAAAGTGGATGGCCTTTCTCTAATTCTTGCCTTTAATTGTTTTATTTCTTGTCTTATCTGCCATTTGTTCATCACTCTTCCCTGTTTGTTTTATCGCTTCTAATTATCTTTCACGATTGTTTTATTCTTCCTAAAGCAAGGCTTTGCTGTCTGGTATTACCACTGTAGCTGTTCTGTATTGCATGTGTTGCATGTGTGTGTGTGTTCCTGTATGCTGCCTCTAATAGGAAAGCAGATAAATCTATTCCCCTAAAGACAAAACTCTTCAGACTAAGTGGTCCATCCTTCACATTTGCTCTCTGTAGAAAACAGATGAGGCAGACGTCACATTAAACAGCGTTAGAGAGCACAGCCGTGTTTCATTCTGCCTTCGGCTCTCTGCCGACAGCATCAACACTACCGGGACACTTCCAAGTTTACGATTTCATCAAATTCCGAAGATGTCTGTGTTGTCTTGATGCATGCTGGATAATCCAGGTGTAGAATCCCAGAAAAGTCACTCTGTCAGTCACTTCTTCAGACGGAGTGACTGACAGAGTGACTTATGAGTGATGAAACATTTCTCCCACTAAAGCCTCGAGTCCAGATGAACAGATCCAGTTTTTCCGGGGGTATCTATTGTGTGTGTTCCCAGTGAGTTCATGTCAATCAAGAAACACCATTTCAGCGCTTTAACCCTCAATACAACCGTTACTAAATTAAGATGGAATGAATTGTCGTTATTCAGTTGCTGTCACCTTACTTTGCACCACATCTGTAGAGTTCTGGCCGTCTGGGTTGTGGATTAGGATCTGTGAGGATCTGTGAGGATGTAGGGGTGCATGTCAGACCCACAGCTGTGCAGACAGGTGACCAGTCTGGACCACTCTGATAAGTAGAAACACCATTCTGTGGTAACCTGTATCACATGAAGAGGTGCCTTTTTTTTTACTTGTTTCTTCTGTCATTGTTCAGTTTCTTCTACTTTTATCTTGATCACATCGCTACATGTGGGTGTCTTGAATGTTTCTATTTTTGGCTTGTTTTTCTTTTACATTTTGTCCTTTTCCTTTCTCACTGTCCTTTGCTTCATTTGTCTCTCTCTCTCTCTCTCTCTCTCTCTCTCTCTCTCTCTCTCTCTCTCTCTCTCTCTCTCTCTCTCTCTCTCTGTCTAGTCTCTCTCTCTGTCCCTCTCTCTCTATTTTGTTCTCCATAGTCTTTTCTGATCTTCCTCATCCCTCTGAAGGACCCTTGAGAATAGAAAAGAGGAGAATGGGTGTCCGGGTAGCATAGCGGTCTATTCCGTTGCCTACCGACATGGGGATTGCTGGTTCGAATCCCCGTGTTACCTCCGGCTTGGTCGGGCGTCCCTACAGACACAATTGGCCATGTCTGTGGGTGGGAAGCCGGGTGTGGGTATGTGTCCTGGTCGCTGCACTAGCACCTCCTCTGGTCAGTCAGGGCGCCTGTTCAGGGGGGAGGGGGAACTGGGGGGAATAGCGTGATCCTCCCACGCGCTACGTCCCCCTGGCGAAACTCCTCACTGTCAGGTGAAAAGAAGCGGCTGGTGACTCCACATGTATCGGAGGAGGCATGTGGTAGTCTGCAGCCATCCCCGGATCAGCAGAGGGGGTGGAGCAGTGACCGGGACAGCTCGGAAGTGGGGTAATTGGCCGGATGCAATTGGGGTGAAAAGGGGGGGGGTCCAAAAAAGAGAAAAGAGGAGAATCCCTTTAGTTTTCCAAATGGAAACCTCAGGTGCAGCAGACAGTTCAAAGCAGATAAGTAAAATATGCTGATGAATTATAAAAATACATTATACTCATAAATTACATTTGTAATTATATTAATTTTATATGAATTATAATTATGCTACCAAATCAGACTAATTCATTAATATCCAAATACTATTGTGCTTTATACTAAGATACACTAATATTCTTACTATATTAAGTAGTTATACTTGCTATTATTAGTGTATATTAACAAACTAATATGCCACACTACTAATATAACAATAGAAATCCTAATACTAATTAGTTAATATGCTAATACTATACTTCAAAATATTTGACTAATATTCTATACTAATTAACATGCTAATATTATACTTTTATGAATATTATACTAATATTCTATACTAATTTATTAATATGCTAGTACCATTATACTTAACACCAAAACATTTTTTGTTTTAAACTAGTTATGATATAATCACTAACATATTGGTATATACTAATATACCAATTACAATAATATACTACTACTAATATGCTATACTGCCAATATACCACTAACACTAATATACTGTACTAATTGTGATTTGAAATTTAGAATTTGTATTATTTATAAAGCGCTTTGAGTGGCTGTTGCAGCTAGAAAAGCGCTATATAAAATGCAGCTTGATTGATTGATTGAATATTGTTGCCTACACCCCTCCCTCCCCCCCACAGAGCAGTATAAACAGCATGATGAGCATGTACAGCGAGACGGGGGACTATGGCAACGCCAGTGTAAGCGGTGAAATACTGCTGAACATCAGCTACAGCTACAAGACCGGCGCTCTCAACCTGCTGGTGAAAGAGTGCCGCAACCTGGCCACGGGGGACGAGAGGAAGCAGCGCACAGACGTGTAACATATGCACACACACACACTCACATGCAGTCACGCATGGCTACCAGAAATACTACCGCTTAAAACTGCAATCCTGAAGATTTACACACTGACAAATGTCCTTACTGATACGAACTATTACAATTAATAACCCACAAATATGCAAATCATGAACGCATTTGAAGTTGCACATTTTAATGGTTTACCATCTGGTAAGAATTTCCACACCCGGCAGAGAGACGACATGGCCCATAGTGTTCTACATCTTTATCATAGCAGCCAAGTGTGCAAGAAGAGGGCAGGTAGGGGCGAATTTGAAGAATTGGCAGAGCTGTCATTTCTAACAAGCAGATGTGACAGAACAAGCTCCAAGAATAACTTTACCCAGAGACACTGAAACATTAATAAGTAAAACTCAGGTTCAGCCATATTCTTTTGTTTGGTGGTGGGGAAGTTGCTGACACAACAGGATCACCAACACTGTTTTCATCGGAGCGGTCACACCAGTAAACTTACCAGTATCTCCACAGATGTCAGTCAAACAAAACCGATGATCTCCAAGGTTGTAGCTTTAAATGTAACTTGCATGTCATATCAAAAGTGCAGATGAGCAACTAGCGCCCCCTCTGGTCGGTTGGGGTGCCTGTTTGGGGGGGGGGTAGCGTGATCCTCCCACGCGCTACCTCCCCCTGGCGAAACTCCTCATTGTCAGGTCAAAAGAAGCGACTGGCGACTCCACATGTATCGGAGGAGGCATGTGGTAGTCTGCAGCCCTCCCCGGATCAGCAGAGGGGGTGGAGGAGCGACCGGGATGGCTCGATAGAGTGGTAATTGGCCGGATGCAGTCTGCAGATGAGGAATGCATCCACCTCCTCTGACAGAGCGCTACTCATTAGCTTTGTCTGCTGTTGCAGCTACGTCAAGACTTACCTGCTCCCCGACAAGTCTCGCCAGAGCAAGAGGAAGACCAGCATCAAGGCCAACACCACCAACCCCGTCTTTAATGAGAACCTGAGGGTATGGGGGCTGTGGGACTGAACATGCATGAAGTTATAGTGATTTTACTCGCTACTTATTGTGACATTTTACCCCTTGTTCACATTTGTTAACTGGCAGGTTTGCACACACACACACACACATTTAGAAGACTTAAAACGCTCTACATGTATGAACAAATAACAGGACTCTTTCCTGTATTTACAGCATTTCCGGTAGGTTTGTAATACCATGTTTGCTCTGAAGGTAAATGCCGTGTTTCAGATATGCCGTAGGGGTAAATGTGATCATTACTGTCAACAAATACGGAAGCGGCCCTTCCAAGTGTGTTTTTGCATCTTCTCTGGCAGCGAAAGCAGCAAAGAGGAATTGGCCCATAAACTAAAAAAGACTTACATCTTGGCGTCGGTCTAAGCTGAAGCACATCTGCTGTCCCTGCTCCTTTGTGTTGAATGAAACGTTCAGGGAGCGTTGTGCAGTTCATTACTGCACATCAGCTACCAGTTTTCAACTCCTATATTCCTGTCCATACACTCACAGCCAAGCTCCTTTTCATATTGAGTCAACTTCAGTTGTCACTTCCTGTTTCCTGCTGGACTCATTACTACAAGATGTCGTTCCCGTTAGTAACCGGACTGAGCTTGACCGGGTTAGGCACCGAAATGAGGAGTGACAACAGTAGTTAGTTCTAGTGTGAACGGGCTCTTAGCGATTCAGTTCTAACTAAGATTCATCGATTCAAAATTTCTGTCTTTTGGGGGTGTCCGGGTAGCGTAGCGGTGTATTCCGTTGCCTAGCAACACGGATCAGCGGTTTGAATCCCCGTGTTACCTCCGGCTTGGTTGGGTGTCCCTACAGATACAATTGGCCGTGTCTGCGGGTGGGAAGCCGGATGTGGGTGTGTGTCCTGGTCGCTGCAATAGCGCCTCCTCTGGTCAGTTGAGGCGCCTGTTCAGGGGGAGGGGGAACTGGGGGGGAATAGCGTGATCCTCCCACGCGCTACGTCCTCCTGGCAAAACTCTTCGCTGTCAGGTGAAAAGAAGTGGCTGGCGACACCACATGTATTGGAGGAGGCATGTGGTAGTCTGCAGCCCTCCCCGGATCGGCAGAAGGGGTGGAGCAGCAACCAGGACGGCTCGGAAGAGTGGGGTAATTGGCCGGATTGAAAGGGGGGGGGGATTCTGTGTTTTGGAGCCCTGCTATGTCAGTTATGATATGAGGGGAAAGTGTGCCCCCCCCCTCCAATTTTTTTCTTCTCTTTCTTTCTCATTGGTGGAATGTACATTGTAGTAGCCTATTTGTGTGTTGGTCTTCATTGTATTGTGCTAATTGTCTTCAAACCACTAAACAATTACTTCCAAAAAAAAAAAATCTGTTTCTAAATCAGCACTTTCTGGTGTTGTGTAGTACGTGATCAGCCACTCCCAGCTGGAGACGCGAACCCTGCAGGTGTCAGTCTGGCACCACGACCGCTTCGGACACAACAGCTTCCTGGGCGAGGTGGAGTTGACCTTTGACTCCTGGGAGTTTGACTCCCAGCTAGAGGAGTGGTATGCTCTGCAGCCCAAGGTAGGAACACCTAAGGTTTACACCTAATGACCGATGGGTCCAATTCACCTTACATTACATCCTTTGCAATGTGACAGTTGCATGTGTATATTGTGATGCTGATTCTGAAACGATATATTGTTCAGCCATAACACACACACACACACACACGTTCATACACACACGTGTACACACACACACACGTGTACACACACACACAAATATTGAGATATGAAAGGTGTCTATTTAGGCAGAGAGCAGTATGGACTCCACAATGCATTACAAAGGGGAGCTAACTGTGGTGCTGAAGTATATTCCTGCAGAGAAGAACCTCATGCTGCCTCTGGACCAAGTTCAAGGTGAGTCTTTATGCTCCCCCTTATGATTTACTCTTTATTGGGTTTTTATCAATAAACAATATGAGTACACACTGTATTTAAGTACAGCAACAAAGGTGAATCTTACTGTGACACAAAGGCTATATAATGCTTTACTCCTGATTTCTTGGACCATGTGTCATTAAAATGGTTGATGCGTCTTTTCCTAATGGGTCTCCAAGGCATTAGTCCCTTCAAAAGACAAAACTCCAGCTCCAGATACCAAATTTAGAGGGATCTTAATCTGTTATTGCCTTTTTTTTTCTTTATAAGAAGTCTACCAAAGTTTGCTATTCTGGTAGAAATGTTAAAAGAAGACCTGACTGCACATGGCTTAAGGGGATAAATGGGCTTGTTATGTTGGTAATGCCACCTCCTAATACTCCTTCCTCCCTCACAGTAAAGAAAGGATTCCTGAAAGGCAAGAAGACCAGTAACTTCAAACTGCCTAAAGGGGGCATGGTTGAACTGCTGGTGAAAGAAGCCAAAAATCTGACCGCTGTCAAATCCGGAGGCACGTCCGATCCCTTTGTGAAAGGGTGAGATATTAATATTTAGATATTCAATTTATTGTCATTAAAAACAATGTGCAGGCACATGTGTAAAATGAAATGAGGGCTGCGGCTTCGCCAAACAGTGCAAGACAGACATAGACAAACATAGACACAAAGTATAAGATGTATACAGATGATGACTAAAAGCTAAAGTAAAAAAAGAGCACGAGTATAAAAATATTTACAGACATTCAGTGGGTAGCCAGGTTCAGGTGGGTAACAGCTTGGGGAAAGAAGCTGTTTTTGAGCCTGGTAGTGCAGACTCTGAGGCTCCGGTAGCGCCTCTCAGAGTGCAGGGGGGAGAACAGTCCATGGTCGAGGTGGGTGGGATCTCTGCTGATGCTGAGACCCCTTCGAAGGCAGCGTTTGTGATAAATGTCTTCTATGGCTAGGAGCTGGGTACCGGTGATATGCTGGGCCGCCTTGACGACCCGCTGCAGAGCTTTCTGGTCTACTGGTGTGAAGTTGTCGTACCATACTGAGATGCAGCTGGTCAGGATGCTCTCTATGGTGCAGTGGTAGAAGTTGGTGAAATTTCGGGGGATAGATGGGCACTCCTCAGCCTCCTCAGGAAATGCAGGCGTTGTTGGGCCTTTTTCACAAGGGCCTGGGTGTTTGATGTCCAGGAGAGGTCCTCGCTGATGTGGACTCCAAGGAATTTAAAGCTGGAGACACACTCCACTTCCACCCCATTGATGTGTATGGGGGAGTGGCTGCAGTTTCTAGACCTCCTGAAGTCCCCAATCAGCTCCTTCATCTTCTGCATATTGAGAACAAGATTGTTGGTAGTGGACCATGATGTGAGGTGCTGAATCTCATCCCTGTAGGGCGTCTTGTCATTGTTGGTGATACGACTTACAACTGTGGTGTCATCTGCAAACTTAATTATTATATTTGAAGGGTGAGTTGGCAGGCAGTCGTGGGTAAAGAGGGAGAAAAGGATGGGGCTCAGAACACAGCCTTGAGGGGCACCTGTGCTGAGGGTCAGGGTGGAGGAGGTGTGGTCACCTAACCTAACAGACTGAGGTCTGACGTGAGATATGACGTGATTTGACAAATCTAAATACAATCTAAACACAAAAAAAGTCCAGATGAGTGTTGTGTGTGCGTATTCAGAGTGTGTATATTTTCTCACCAAACAGCGGTCACATCGGCGTTGTGTTCCTCCTCAGGTACCTCCTCCCAGACAGCAATAAGTCAACCAAGCACAAGACAGCGGTGGAGCGTCGCACAGTGAACCCCCAGTGGAACCACACCTTCACCTACTGTGGCCTCCAGCCCGGAGACCTAAACAACGTCTGTCTGGAGCTCACCGTCTGGGACAAGGAGGCTCTCGCCAGCAATGTCTTCCTGGGAGGAGTCAGGCTCGGAGCTGGAACAGGTGTGTGTGTGTAGACTTTTGTATTTTTGTACATGTGCATTGGAAGGCATAATTTTAATGGTATTTGTCATCAATTAGCACTGATTAACCCTGCACTACTCCTATCAAAGGCGTCATGAGCAACAAAAGCAGCTGGCAGTCTTTGAGAGCCATTGTCATGGTAGCAGTGTTTTGATTGCCAATTTAATGTGACTCCGAACCAGGAGGTTTCTCTTTTTGTGCCATGGGCACATAGTCACGTGGAATCCCACGTTACTGAAAGCCAGAGTAAACTACAGACCATAATAAGGGAAAGAAAGGGATGAGAACCTGTATTTGGCAGTTAAGTTTATAACCCAGTTCATAAACAACTATTTCAATTACTGCTACGACTAAAAAAAAAACTGTTTGACCACAAAACAGTGATAGTACATGTGTAATTAATGGAAAATGTTCAACTGTAGCATTGCTGCATAAATGTGTCAAGAGTATAACGTGCACAGGAAGAGAAAGACTTCAGCACTGACCACAACATGCACCATTAAATGGACTGTATTCATTATATATACCACTTTTCTACCTGCAACAGCCACTCAAAAGTGCTTTATGATTAATTAATGCCTCACACACAAACACGTATAACACTGATGGCGGTGTCAACCATGCAAGCTAACGACTAGCTCATCGGGGATCAGGTGTCTTGCTCAGGGACACCTCAATATTTTTGCCAGCAGGAGCTGAGTGTCAAACTGGCAACCATCCAGTTACCAGACAACCTGCTCTACTGCCTGAGCTACTGTCACCATTCACCCCTAGGGTGTAAAAATGTTTTTCCACCTACCAACTAGGCCTGCACGATATATAATTTATGCATCGTCATCGCGACGTGCACATGTGCAATAGTCACATCGCAGGGCCTGCGATGTTTTTCCTGCTAGTATGTAGCCTAAGGTACTCAAACCCATGTCATACTGCCACATTTTTGCTCTGTCGACTTTCTTTTACCAACAAACTCTCAACACCCCTTACTCTGTTATTGTTTATTTCTTCTACTTCTTCATCGCTCAACTGAGGCCCGTCTAGACACGTTGACGTTACCTAGCAACGTTAGTGCTACGCGTGCGCATAAATGAAGAAGACGAATCCACGTGTGTTCGGGAGAAATTAAAAATGGCAGAGCCAGAGAAAGAAGAGTTAGTTGTTAAAAGAAAGTCAGTGTCTGATGTGTGGAAATACTTTGCCTCCCGAAAATCTGATGTGGATCAAAAAGAGGTACTGTGTCGACAGTGTGTTGCGGTTGTAGCCACGACTCTTGGTAACACTACCAATTTATTTGATCATTTAAAACGACATCACCCAACGAGTTACAATGAATGGAAAGTCAAGTCTGGATATCAACCAAAGCAACCTACGCTTTCGGAAGCGTTTGCCAGTGTTACGCCATACGAGAAAACGTCCAAATGGCAGATCGAAATCACCAAAGCCATAACCTTTCACCTCGCCAAGGATATGATGCCACTCAACACAGTTACCAAAGACGGGTTTCAGAAGATGGTCCGCACACTCGACAAGCGCTACGTTATACCACCGCGGACCTATTTTTCCCAAATCGCAATCCCAGGGCTGTATGACAAATGCAAGGCAGAAGTAGACGGAGAGCTGGCACAAGTGGAATACTATGCAGCGACAACAGACCTGTGGTCAAGCCAGACAACAGAGCCCTACATCAGTTTAACAGTCCACTTTATCACTGAAGACTTTAAGCTGAAAACTCGCTGTCTGCAAACCGCGTTTTTCCCAGAGGATCACACAAGTGAAAACATCGCAACAGGGTTAAGAGAAGCGCTGGCTGCTTGGGGGCTAGAAGAAACCCGACTAGTCTGCATCACAACAGACAACGCATCAAACATGATCAGGGCGGCCGCTCTGAACGACTGGTTCAGGTTGCAATGCTTTGGCCACAGACTCCACCTCCTATAGCAAAAAGAATGAATGTGCATTATTGTGCATGCACTTTTTTACTACCCATGCCTTGTTTAATATAACGCAATATATCGCAAAAGATTACATCGCCACAATGCATGTTTTTGTCAATATCGTGCAGGCCTACTACCAACACGGGGATTCGATTCGGCGATCCCCGTGTTGGTAACCCTAACCCAGACACAATTGGCCATGTCTGCGGGTGGGAAGCCGGATGTGGGTATGTGTCCTGGTCACTGCATTAGCGCCTCCTCTGGTCGGTCGGGGCACCGTTTGGGGGGGAGGGGGAACTGGGGTGAATAGCGTGATCCTCCTACGCACTACGTCCCCCTGGTGAAACCCCTCACTGTCAGGGGAATAGCAGCAGCTGGTGACTCCACATGTATCAGAGGAGGCATGTGGTAGTCTGCAGACCTCCCTGGATCGGCCGAGGGGGTTGACCAGCGACCGGGACAGCTCGGAAGAGGGGGGTAGTTGGCTGGATACAATTGGGTAGGAAAGGGGGGTAATTCCCCCTCAAAAAAAAAATTCCCCATACGAAAGTTTTTGCACTCTAGAAAATGCTGCTCATATCCGGTTTTCTCTTGGCCATTATTCAAGAGTTAGGAGTCCTAAAGAGTGAGCAAGCCAGAACTCAGAGCAATGAATTGAAGTTCAGCTGAGGTTAACTTTATACAAATAAGCGATGACGTACTGAAACAGCAAACAACTGCAGACCAAGAATTCTTCCCACTGCAGTATCTCTACTACATTATTGATATGATGTTGGGTAAAACCAAACATGATGTTTGCAGCACAGCCTGATGACCTGCTCCCCTCCGGCAATGGCTGTTGCAGCCCAGGCATACTGAGAGTAATAATTGACGCGTTTCATCTGATGTGCCGTATTTGATGTTTCTCTTACACTCTGCAGGCCTCCCAACAGGTCATTTGTGACTGCGGAAACCCACAAAACACAGCTGTGTTTTGGCAACGGGTCCTTTGTTGATGCTCCAGTTCTGAGAAAGAGTGCCAAAGCAGTTTAACACACCAGTCAACGCTTCTGTCATGCACCATTCATCCATTTAAAACAAATGGTGTACTACAAAATATATGTCGGGCACTTCAGATGCATTTCTGCCATTAAAGAGCTGACAGCAAGAAGCTTGTTTCCAAAA
Organism: Lampris megalopsis; assembly: GCA_022114975.2. Classification (NCBI taxonomy): domain Eukaryota; kingdom Metazoa; phylum Chordata; class Actinopteri; order Lampriformes; family Lampridae; genus Lampris; species Lampris megalopsis. Next base: position 46,209 of record JAJHIY020000321.1, read on the forward strand.
CAACCGCTGCCGCTCATGACGCTTTACATGTGAGCATAGGGTAGTACAGGGCGTGCTATATATATATATATATATATGGCAGCATGGTGGCGCAGTCCTGGGTTCAAACCCCAGGGTTGTCCAACCTTGGGGGTCATCCCAGGTTGTCCTCTGTGTGGAGTTCGCATGTCCTCCCTGTGTGTGCGGTGGGTTTTCTCCGGGTGCTCCGGTTTCCCCCCACCATCAAAAAGACATGCATGTTAAGAGTTGGTACTCCTGTTTGTGCCCTTTACCGAGGCATGGCAAGATGAACTGGAGCTGGTCCCCTGGTGCTGCACGGTGCCCACTGCTGCTAGCTACACAACTAGGATGGGTTAAATGGAGAACATAGTTTTCCTACGGGGATTAATAAAGTATCTCAAAATAAAACAAATTTTTAAAATTGTAATGTGCATATATATATAAATAATATATTAAGATACATGTACATTGCAGTACAAGCCTGTTTCATGCGTCACGCACGCATCAGCTACCAAGGTGGCTAAAAAAAAACAAAAACGAATAAATACTACGTTGCCCTGCACCACGTGCTTATTTACGGTGCACAGCAACCGATGGGAGGATAGAAAACATTTGATAAATAACGTCAGAAACATTACAACCAATGGGGGAGGGACTGGGGCTCATTTTGAAAAAGCAAAGACTTAAAGGGGCCGGGGCGCTGTTGAAATGGCATACATTTAAAATATAACAATGCCATCCAATGGGGGTACTTTACATATATCATCTAGTGGAGCACAGCTGAAAGAGTAGACAGAATATAAAAATATAACATCTAATAAACGTCATCACATGTATATCATCTGATGTATTACATATATGTGTGTGTGTGTTCGTGTATATATTAATATGTATATGAATATATATTATGTATATTAATTTAAACATATTACATGTTTTATATCTATATATATATAAAACGAGTTCTGCTTACATGCAAAAAAATACCAAGTTTAAGAAGCCAACTGAGTTTCATCAGATTGAATTGTTTATTAATGTAAGTTATTGAACGAAAACTGGTTTTCAAATAATGCTCCCTAAGGTATTTCAGATCCCATTTTATTAGCAATTTTAGGCCATAAATTCTCCTTATCATTAATTTAGATAACAAAATTATGCATCGCGATTTGATAGCATCCAAATTTCAGATACAATACCATTGAGAGACAATAATGATAATATTGAAGTATCGCCCAGCCCTTGTGCAAGGTAAGTATTGGTGACGTTAGTATTCAGAGAGGATGTTATGTTGGTATACAGACGTTATTTTTGTGTGTGTGTGTTTTTTTTATGGATATGAATTTATGCAATTTGCATTCAAACACCCTCTTGGCTCCTGGGAGCGCCACGGTGTTGAATTTGTATTAATAACTAAGATCCTCGGCAATCTCTCATGGGGACTAACTGTTAATAAAGAAGAACAAATGGACTGTGTCCCCTTTCTCCCAACAGGGTACAGCTACGGGAACGAGGTGGACTGGATGGACTCGTACGGGGAGGAGCAGAGGCTTTGGCAGCGCATGATCGAAAACCCGGAGGTCCCTCAGGAGTGCACACTGATGCTGAGGTGCAGCATGCGCAAGCACACATGAGCTGGACTGGGGGGATGTACGTAAGAGAGAGCGAGAGAGAGTGAGAGAGAGAGGGAAGTTAGCAGTCGAGTTGAGACTGAGACATTTTTAGAAGGGAAACGACAGAGGACGTCATGGCTGAGAGTGCGCCATGTTCTACAATACAGAACCGGTGTCATCGCGACCCAACCTCCCGCCTCCTCGAGCCACCCTGTTCAGATCCCCTCTCCTATCTATTAGCACCAGTCATGCCTTACATGCTGACCCTCACGCACCCCGTCTGCCCTAGAAAGCATCTAGTCATGACCAAACACTGCTCTTTACTCCTGTATACTCATTATGTGTACCGTGTGTACGTTACGCTACTGAATAAGCACATGTCGTGACTCCACTTGTGTCCATCCGTCGTTCCCGTAGCTCCACGTGAAACAAGTCATTCCTGCTTAGGCAAACTGCCATCTGTTATGAAGCACACGACTGAAGCACACATTGAGATTCGTCCCCTCACCCAAACGTCCCCAAAGTCCAAAAGAGATGTCACACCTCTGAGCGTAGCCGGCGACAAGTTAACGCATCGACTGCATCAACGCGGTGACTCAAAACATGACATCCGGCAATATGCAGATGGCAGAACAAATCCATTGTAAGCACTGATTATATCTGACGCAGTAACACAACTGTAGTACCTCTGGAAACCCAGAAACTTTACAGCGATGATAGTAAACCGAGCGACGGCGTTCCCAAGAACCCTGTCAGGCAGGTCTGTGTGTTCTGGATTTAGTCTGCACTGAGGCAAGGCCTTTACTTCCATGATGACGCCTCACAGTGAGTCATTCACTTGTCATTTTGTCTGCGTTGCCCAGGGCTCTGTGACCCGACCCAACCACCCTGTGATGAATCACCCAAAGAAAAAAAAGAAAGAAAAGAAAATCTGTCTGCGGTGTCATGCTCTGTTAAGCCATCCATGTGGAATGCCAATTTCCCTTTAGTGTCCATGGAGCCCGGTCTCACAGACATTTATACACAACTTGTTTGCAGGTCCCAAAATACCATGAACATTCTGTCACATGCATTTGATGCATGCCAACTTGTGTCATTGAATGAGGAACATTGACAATTTACACCCAAAGCGGATCTTAATGCTTGGAAACCAGCCTCCTGTTCAGATGACCCATGTCCAAGCACAAGTGGCTGTAACTCATCACTTTTGAATATGTGCAAACTCATGGTGTCCAGAAGGGTAAAGCCTTGTAGTTTGTTTTTATGCACGCTCAATAATCCAGGTAAGAAAATTATAGGAAGTTGAACCAGTTCGTCTGGACACAACGTTTACTGAGAGAAATGTTTCATCACTCGTCTAAGTGACCTCTTCAGTCTAAACTCACCCTTATAAACAATACTGTGGCATAATGACCCAAACCAGCGATCAGTTTCATGTTCAAATAGGATGGCACAACACAGAAGAGGGCGGCACAGTGGCCCAGCTGTTGCCTCACAACAAGAAGGTCCTGGGTTTGAGCCCCGGGGTTGTCCCGGGTCGTCCTCTGTGTGTAGTTTGCATGTTCTCCCTGTGTCTGCGTGGGTTTCCTCCAGGTGCTCCGGTTTCCTCGCACAGTCCAAAGACATGTAGGTCAGGTGAATTGGACTTACTAAATTGTCCCTAGATGGACTGGCGACCTGTCCGGGGTGTTTCCCAGCCTTCCGCCCTATGACTGCTGGGATAGGCTCCAGTATCCTTCGACCCTAATTAGGATAAGCGGCTTGGAAACTGGATGGATGGGTGGCACAACACAGCAGAGCTAACACGTCAGGCCAGGACACCACAGTCTACACCCATCCTCAGGCCAGTGGCCACTCTTTCAAGGATGAGGATGTGCACATCCTTGATAGGGAGGAACGCTGGTTTGAACGGGTAGTCAAAGAGGCCATCTATGTGAAGAGGGAACAACCATCCCTGAACCGGGGTGGGGGGGGCTAAGAGTACCTCAGTAACCATTTTACAATGCTGTGATTGCAACTATTCCCCAATCCTCTGTGAATAGTACACTGAAACTCTAGTTAATGGTCACAGCGATTTGCACATGAAACCGATGGTTGGTTTCGGTAATTGTGGCACTATTGTGTATCAGGGTGGGGGTACCTGCAGTCAGTTGAGACTGAAGCGGTCACTTAGACGAGTGATGAAACTTTCCTCTCTCAATAAACGAACTGATTCACCTTCCTGTGATTTGTACTGTGTTCAGAGTCAGACTTAAGAATGAAATGCAGTTGCAGAAACTCAGCACAATGTAAACTGGATTTTACCTTTGCCTAAACAAAACATAATTTTAGTGAAAATAACTTCCTTTCAACCTTTGATTGTCTTACCTGGATTATTGGGCATGCATCAAGACAGCTTCCTATTGCTTTGGCTCTTGAGGGTAGGACTAATGTGTCCAACCAGTTGCATCTTCTAATTTGTTCACGTAGCGCCAGAATATAAGTGTTTTATATTGTTTTTACTATGGATAGTCACAGGCTGCTCTCCAAAATCACCCCTTTGGGCCAGACAGTGTTACGGGCCTTTCGGGATGTGCAGGACGGCGTAATTTATGTACCTTTCCTTCCCTGCAAATGGGTTTTCTGTACATTCTGTCTGTGCGGCAGGGTCGGAGCTTCCGCTCCGAACACCCCGGACGAGCAAATTACTTCTCGATATACACTAATAGTAGTAAAATAAACGGAAATTACTGTACAGTATCCTGAAGAGGTGTTGTGCAGTGCCCGAAGAAACACAACCGAAGATTAACCCCGCATGTACTATCTCTTCTGTGTGTCCGCAAATACGAGTCTGCCGTCATTAGCGTCCAGTTGACTGTAATCAAACGTATTTTGTCGCAAAGGTGTTACAGGAATATTTTGAAATAAACAATGCACATCTTTTAATACACCGCTGTGTTTTGTGTGTTTTCTACATAGCTCAAGATATGTCAAATGACTTGGCAATCAAGAGGTTTTCATTGCGAGAATCTGGCTAAAATAATTTCCACAAAACGTCGGGCAGGCTCGCCACGACACTCGTGCACCAAAAGATGACATCACATCCTGTTTGGTAGTCTGGAGAGACTCATTTACTCAGTGTCATATAAATTCAGCACACACAATATGCCAGCATCACCGTCTGGCGCTGAGCGTACACATTTACTCCGGAGAAATGTCTAAATGCATCACTGTGAGGAAAAGGAGACATAAATATTAGGCAGCAGAAGAGAATTCCAGTTTCACAAAACGAGGAAAGGTCTCTAGACAAAATAGTAAAACAAGGTTCCGCTTTGAAAATAACAATAAAAAGGACAACGACAACAAAAGAATCAATATGATTGTGATGTATGACCCATTCGTCTGTGTGGTAATCTGTGGATTCCATAAATCTCTCGTCTCATAGAGCGGTACTGTGACTGACATCCATTGCATCGTGGTAGACACACACACACACACACACACACACACACACTTCATAGTACAAGACTGGAGGTTGCAGTAGACTGAGTTGATGAATCCGAGTGGCTGAAACGAGAGATTTAGGGTGGTGCTGTTGGCGGTGGATGAGTAGGAGCGGCTCACGAGGTGGACTGACACAAGATTAGCAACGGCAGGTGGAGGCGTGATCGCAGACCCGGGGAGGTGGGGGGCTTGTTTACGACTAACAGGTCTGCCCTGCTTCCTGCTGTAACACCATCTCGTCCTTGCGGAGGGGGAACGTGTCGACGGTGGTGAAGAGTTCGGCGGAGGTTATGGGGAACGTGTAGCGTTGCTTATCCGTGCCCTGCTTGTCTATTAGCACCATGCCGAAGGACCTCTGCGGGATCTGGAGCAGCAACCTGCGTAACACACAAGGGTTCAGAATACAGGCGGGAAAGGGAGTGCCACATCCGTGTTTACTTATGATGACGTGTGTATTTGCATGGGTGCCTTGCTCGCTTTGTGGTCCCGCCATTGCACGACCCCTCTGGTGGTTGGGGAGGCCAAATATTATTGGCTGCTTGGAGTTTGCAACACATTTTTTGTACCTTTCATTTGGAGGTTAACTGTACCAAACCCTTCTGTAATTCCTAAACATAACCATTTCACCCCCCCCCCTTACTCCCCCAATTGTAACCGGCCAATTACCCCACTCTTCTGAGCCGTCCCGGTCACTGCTCCACCCCCTCTGCCGATCCGGGGAGGGCTGCAGACTACCACATGCCTCCTCCCATACATGTGGAGTCGCCAGCCGCTTCTTCCCATCTGACAGTGAGGAGTATCACCAGGGGGACATAGTGCGTGGGAGGATCACGCTACCCCCCCCCCCAGTCCCCCCCAAACAGGCACCTCAACCGACCGGAGGAGGCGCTAGTGCGGCGACCAGGACACACACCCACATCCGGCTTCCCACCCGCAGACACGGCCAATTGTGTCTGTAGGGACGCCCGACCAAGCCAGAGGTAACATGGGGATTTGAACCGGCGATCCCCGTGTTGGCAGGCAACAGAATAGACCGCTTCGCTGCCCAGACAAACATAACCATTTCTAATCTTATACAGTAACTTACTCCGGCGCCGGCGTTGGGGGTGAGCCAGACCGGGTTGTGCCCACTCATTTGAACTCCTTGGCCACTGACGGTGGCCCCACCCTCACATAACCTGTTTGTCAGTGATGTCATTTTTGACCTGTCACAGCGTCGCATCACTTGACTCAAGATTTGAATTAAGCTGGTGGGTGGAGTTAGCTAACAGCGTAGGAACGGGAGAAGGCTAGACCGCCACTTCACCGAACAGTTCGCAATCTGTAGCCCGTTAACAAAACGGACATCAAAATTTGGTTAAAAAAAAAAAAGCCTATCTCAACCAGCACACCAGCATCCTCGCTCTCTACGCCACCAGTGCTGCCACCAGCCTGTGGTCTGCTTGTATTGATGTGGTGTGTGGAGAAACGGACCGGCGCCGGGCTCTCGGAATCACTCGTCTCAGTCTATCCAGGAAGTGACACGGTTTAGGACGCTGACAAAGTGAAACCCCAATTGGAGTTGACCAGCACCAAACTTGAGCATGCTGAATATGCCGTCACCGGACAGTTTCTCCACACACACACACGGAAGGGTCTTCCCCGCCCTCGGCTGATGGGAAATTGACTCTGAAAACTCTTCTCACCGCCTGCCACAAGACCCTGGAGGCAATGCCAAGTGTCCTAATAGCGCTTAAGCCTGCGTTAACATGCCGGGTGAATGCTTCACCCGCGCAAAGCTCACCTGATTCAAAAAGGATCTGACCAAGAAACGCAGTGGGGCCACTTGCTGAGGAGATTCGATTCTGCAGGCAAACGCCGTCTCCGGCTTTTTTAGGCTCAAGGAGCGACACAGAGGGTGGGTGAGTGGACTATTGTCATATGTATATTTATAACTGCTGCAGGTTGCTGTTTTTGGTGACATTGTTTATTTTCATTCATTTTCGATACCAACTTTTCCTGTTCAGGGTCACGGGGGGTTGCTGGAGCCTATTATCATCATTATTATTATTATAAAAATAGTAACAACAATTATAAAACACTTCATTAACGAAAACATTAAAGTGCGGCAGTGCACATGCAGTGGTGCTGTTGTTGCCGTTCTGCAGTTGCCACGGTGATTCTTTTTTTTGTGCCTCCTCACGAAATCAAACGTCCGTCCTATTGAGTTACTCTGGCGCCGGGTCTGACTTGACCATCTCTGGACTGCCACGTGTTTCCTCCCATACACGTGGAGTCGCTGACCACTTCCTTTGCCCCTTCAGGTGGCTCATGCTATATTCCCTGAGCGACCAGTAGCTGTACTGGCGCCACATCACCTGTAGGAGTCGCTAGTTGCAATGGCGGGACACAGTACACCTGCTAGCGCCCCACCCAGCAACACTGCTAATAGAGCTGAAATGTCCGGTTCCGAACGTTAAACTGCCGTTAGGAGTTTGATTATTAGCCGTACTGTAGTAGCTGTACAAAGTAGACTATATGAGATCGTGAAACGATGGGCCATTCTCCACTAGAAACCACAAATCAGTACGATTTCAGTTTCATTTCTAAGAAATTGTGTTTAATTCCTGAAGCAAGTTCCACCAGTTGGTGGAACAGATTGCAATCAGCATCTCTGGTTGCAATCAGAGATGCTGCTGTTACCGTGGAGATGTAAACCATGCAGAACGTCAGCTTAGCAACCTGCTCCATCATGGTTTCTCTACCAGACGTGTGTTTTGAGCGGAGGACAAATCACATAAAACTACAATACATACAAAAAAATCATTAAAGTGGAAATGTGCGGGACTGCAAAATTTGGTGGAACGTGACGGAGAAAGGGATTCAGTGACGCTCAACAGTCTCTATGGGATGAGTTTTTCCTTTCCTTTAAAAAGACACCATCTCGTACCTTTGTCTTTTTTTCTGTTTTTCAGATCATTTTTACCCGGGATTCGTTGTTATAAGCTGCAGGGATGGGCAACATGATCCAGCAAGGGCCGGTGTGGGTGCAGGTCTTCGTTCCAACTAACAAGTTACACACCTGATTCTATTAGTCAACCAACAGTCTTTGCTAAGGACCTTGATTTGTAGACTCCGGTGTGCAACTGCTGGGTTGGAACAAAGACCTGCACCCACACCGGCCCTTTCTGGATCATGTTGCCCAATCACTTCGTAGCGTGTTGCATCCGTTAAGGGAACTCCTCATACAGGGATTATATGAAACATTTTTTCAGCAACCCGGGTTACTGAAAAAAGTCAGCGGTCACATTTCAGCTCTGTGGCACTTCCTGCACCGCCCAGCCGAGCGGGAGGCAACACCAGGATTGGAACTGTGTGTTCATTTGTTTTGAGTGTCTGTGTGTGTGTTTGTGTGAATAAGTGAATACTTGAGTTGAATGGCGAGTCCAGGAGGAAGGAGCCTGTGTCGGATGCGTCCAATTTGTGCTGGGTACGTCCCAACCAGCTCTATTACTGTCATATGCCTCAGGTCCAGACCACATTGGGCATGCTGGGGGGGGGGGTAGGAGGGAGGGAGAGACAGACAGACAGACAGACACAAAGAGAGAGAGAGGTTAGTGGTGGAGTTGAGACTGAGACATTTTGAGAAGGAAAGACGGGAAATGGTCACACAAAGATAGAGGACACCACTGGCAAACCTCACGTCCCAATATGTGGCAGTGAATGAGCAAAACACACGTGCGCACACACACACACATACATACACACACACACAGAAAAACAACTATACATACATACACACACACATATGCATACATACATAAATACTCACACACACATTCATACATACACATACATACATACACACATATACATTCATGCATACACACATACACACACACATACATACACACATACGTACATACACACACATGCATACACACATACACACATTCATACATACATTCATACATACATACATACACACACACATATACACATACATACATTCATAAATTCATACATACATTCATACACAAATACACACACACACACACACACATACATACATACACATACACACATGCATACACACACATACATTCTTAAATACATGCATACATATACACATTCATACATACATACACATACATCATACATACACACACACACATACATACATACACACACACACACACAGCAGGACTGGAATAGAAAACAATGTGTTACCTGAATACGATGTGTCGTGTCAATCTAATATCACTCATCTATTGTAATATGACTGTGATTACTATTCAATTTTTTTTATTAATATTTTAATTTCACCAGATTGATGAGTTTCATCTTTGTTTTGTACTCATTGTTCATAGACTGTTAACATTCATGGCGACGGTGCTTTGGCAATACAAATGTATTGTTGTTGTCATGCCAGGGAAGTGAAGTGAGAGACAAATGAAGACACAACCACGTCCGCTTTACCGCCTGATGGCCAAAGTGTGTTGTTTGACATCTTTTTTTCAGTTTCCCCCCAGGACAGACAGAAGTGTGAGCAGCCCATACCGATGGGGATTTATAAGCTTATTAGAGCAGGCTGGCAGCGGACATCAGCAGCCATTAAGATGGACGGCCTGGACGGCTGCTGCTAATCTCACAGCAGAACCCATTTCCAGGTCCACCTTCATTAGTTTGGCCCGCTGACTGCAGTTCAAGGTTGGTCTGTCCCGCAGAGTGAAACCACAGACCTTTCCAAAGGTCAAGCTTCTCCGAGTCGGCTCCAATTTAATGATTTGTGACGGGCCAGGAAACAGCGAACCCACAACAGCCGGGCCAGACTTGTCAACCTTGTTGTTTATTCATTTCATTCATTCTTTTGTGTCCTTTTCATCAGGGAGCTTTGTTTCATCTTTCTCTCTCTCTCGCTCGCTCGCTCTCTCTCTCTCTAACCTCTCTCACCTGGCTCACTCTCTCTCTCTATCTACCTCTCTCTCTCGCTTGCTCTCTCTCTCTCTCTCTCTCTCTCTCTCTCTCTCTCTCTCTCTCTCTCTATCTACCTCTCTCTCTCTCTCTCTCTCTCTCTCTCTCTCTCTCTCTCTCTCTACCTCTCTCTCTCTCTCTCTCTCTCTCGCTCCCTCGCTCTCTCTCTCTCTCTCTACCCTCTCTCCCCTCGCTCACTCTCTCTCTATCTACCTCTCTATCTATCTCTCACTCACCTCGCTCTCTCTCACCTCGCTTTCTCACCCCGCTCACTCACTCACCTCGCTCTCTCTCTCACTTCACTCTCTATCGTCTCTCTCTCACCTTGCTCTCTTCGCCCATCTTTCTCTCTACCTCTTGCTCTTTCTTCATTTCTCTCTCTCTCATCTCTCTCTTTTCACTCTCTATCTCTTTCCCAGTGGGCAAAGGTTAATACCAAGCACACACACACCCACACACCCACACACACACACACACACACACACACAGTGCAATACCTTCTTACAAGCAGCAATTGAAAGGACAGACAAACTGTAAAGGATTTCCATTTACTTTCTATTTATTTTCTTTAACGGCCCACCTCCCACCTCTCTGTGTCTCACCTGTAGGTTGGTCATCTGGAAGCGGTAGTTGTGATTGGCGGCGGTGGGGGCGGAGATGACCAAGAGCCGTCGTTTCTCATAGAACTGGTCCAGCAACGCCGCGGCCGTGCGCACGCCCACGTTAATGTTCATGGCTGCAGCACAACACACGATGTAAAACACACATTATGGGACAGCAACAGTGCACTGAGCGTTGTGAACACATCTGACACCCGAGGAACATCCTGCCCCGCTGAGCAAGAATGATTTCATTCAGGCATCCGGGTGGTGTAGCGGTCTATTTCATTGCCTGCCAACACGAGGATCGCCGGTTCGAATCCCCGTGTCCTCCGGCTTGGTCAGGCGTCCCTACAGACACAATTGGCCGTGTCTGCAGGTGGGAAGCCGGATGTGGGTATGTGTCCTAGTCGCTGCACTAGCACCTCCTCTGGTCAGTTGGGGCGCCTGTTCGGGGGGGGGCTGGGGGGAATAGTGTGATCCTCCCATGCGCTACATCCCCCTGGTGAAACTCCTCACTGTCAGGTGAAAAGAAGCGGCTGGTGACTCCACATGTATCGGAGGAGGCATGTGGTAGTCTGCAGCCCTCCCTGGAGCAGCGGGGTGGAGTGAGGGGGCAGTGACCGGGACGGCTCGGAAGAGTGGGGTAATTGGCCGGATACAATTGGGGAGAAAAGGGGGGGAGAAATGAATGAATGAATAAATAAATAAATGATTTTATTCTGGGGCCGTTCTCAGGAATCGAACGGTACACCACCATCATCATCATCAATACAGTGCACTCTGCAACAAAAAGCAAGCGGGCGGCGGTGGCCGGTTCCCTCAGTAAGTGCTGCGGGTGCACTGATATAAGATATAAAGTGCACAACCCAGTCGCTCCCGTCAGACAGCGCAAGTCTTGTGGATGTGGACGGTGTGATGCAGGGGCGTCCAGTATTGATGGGCTGGATGTGTTTAATCGATGCACCGTCGTCTGCAACACAGCAGACAGACCCACACTCCCCTCCGCTCAGCCGCTCCATGGGAACCACTCGAGCACGGGGAAGCAAAGGGTTTACGAGAGTGGAAGCGGGGCAAAATGTGGGTGTGTTTGTGTGTGTGCACCTCTGAGTGTGTGTGTGTGTGTGTACGTGCAAAGGAGATATTTAGTGTGTGTGTGCACCTCTGAGTGTGTGTGTACGCGTGCGTGTGTGCACCTCAGTGTGTGTGTGTGCACCTCTGAGTGTATGTATGTGTGTGTATGTATGTGTGTTTCCCCTCTGAGTGTGTGTGTGGGTGGGTGTGTGGGTGTGCGCACGCGTGTGTGTGTGCAAAGGAGATATTTAGTGTGTGTGTGTGCACCTTTGAGTGTATGTGTGTGTGTGTGTTTCTCCTCTTGAGTGTGTGTGTGCACATCTGAGTGTATGTGTGTGTGCATGTGTGTTTCCCCTCTGAGTGTGTGTTTGTGTGTGTGTGCGCACACCTCTGAGTGTGTGTTTGTGTGTGTGTGTGTGTCAGACGTACGTGCACAGGTGGCGTCTGTGCCGGACCAGGTGAGTCCGTACTGGCACACCCTGGCAGCGCTGCCCTGGAGCTCGTAGCCACCTGTGCAGGTGAACTCACAGGTGGCGCCGTAGTTGTCTCCTTCGCTGTCGCATTTCATGTAGCCGTTGTCTGGATGGAACAGCGGGCTGCAACGGCGCACTACAAAAAAATAACACAAAATACACACGAGGGGAACATGAGAGCGATGAGACGAAAAATAAAAACAGAAAGGCTACTCCACACGGCACAGGGGGAATATCAAACAGCCTCCCTTGCCCTCTCACCTCTCACTCTGACGGAGAAACGGCAGGATCCTTTGTTCCCAGCACGGTCAAAGACGGTGTAGGACATCTTATGAAGCCCCTCCAGGAAGTCCGATTTGGATGGTTTCCCTTTCAGAATCACACTGCATCCAACAAAAAAAGAGAAAGAAGTTAAATAAACCCTCCCACACACTGAGCCGCCTGCTCACAGCAGAACAACCGGCCCGGCTGCTTTGGTGATAACAGATAATAACAACCCATCCATTATCCAAACCGCTTAGCCTGCTGTCAGGGTCGCGGGGTTGCTGGAGCCCATCCCAGCAGCCACTGGGCGGCAGGCGGGGCGGCACCCTGGACAGGCCGCCAGGCCGCCAGGCCATCACAGATAATCACAATAATAATAACATCACAACAACAATAATGATAAATGCGGGGCAGAAAGAGTGGTGGTAAAGGCGAGAAGGGCCGACTGACTCGGTGAGGATGCCGTCCGCCGTGTCGATGCCCTCCGGTGTGTCCCAAGTCACCCTGGCTGTCAGCTTCCCTGGCTCGGCCCACTTATCCTTCAGACTAGGACACTTGATCACGGGAGCATCCATATCTACAGACAGACCAACAGATAAGAGAGACAGGCAGATGGACAGATGGACAGACATAGAGACAGACAGATAGAGAGACAGGCAGATGGGCAGATGGACAGACATAGAGACAGACAGACAGACAGACAGAGAGAGAGATGGGCAGATAGAGAGACAGACAGACAGACGGACAGATAGAGAGACAGGCAGATGGGCAGATGGACAGACAGGCAGATAGAGAGACAGACAGACAGATGGACAAACAGACAGATAGACAGATAGAGAGACAGGCAGATGGACAGATAGAGAGACAGACAGACAGATGGACAAACAGACAGATAGACAGACGGACAGATAGAGAGACAGGCAGATGGACAGACAGGCAGATAGAGAGATGGACAAACAGACAGAGAGACAGACAGACAGACGGACAGATAGAGGGACAGGCAGATGGACAGACAGGCAGATAGAGAGACAGACAGATAGAGAGACAGATGGACAAACAGACAGATAGAGAGACAGACAGATGGACAAACAGACAGATAGAGAGACAGACAGACAGACAGAAGTAAGAAGCCAATACAAAACGAGTTATAAAGAAAGAAAAGGTTGGGGGTATGTCTGGGCTTTGGGTGAAAAATAACCATGAAAGAGTTAAAAACTAACCCCCCATATGAGGAGAAGTGAGGCGGAAGCGACCGAACCGTTATTTGAAACGCGGGTTCAAATCAACGCGTGTTCAAAGACAACACCGTGTTCAGGTGAGCCCGCGTGACAGCTGCGACGTATCGAGATCCACGCGAAGCTGCACGAGCGCCTCCATCCAGGCCGTGCGGCGACTCAGCCACGCGCGCGACCGGATAAATACGGTCCTTATGGCGCGACTTCCCCTGCAGACCGGAGTGAGTTTCATACTCGGCCTGCAGCTTTCTGGGTAAAACAAGTTCTGAGAACATCGCTTACTTTATCAACACTGATGAGAGGCCGCGGTGGTGTAGCGGGCTAAGCGTCGGCTTTGTGTCGACGCAGTTGCCCGCTGGGGACCGGGGTTCGCGCCTCGGTCTCGTCAGAGCCGACTATGGCCGGACTCCATGAGGCAGCTGGCAGCGCCCTCTTCGGGAGGGGGGCGGAGTCGGCTTGTGTTCGTCACATGAATGCGTCTGTGTGTGTGTGGTGGTGGGGTGTGTGGTGGTGTGGTGGTGGGGTGTGGGGTGTGGGGTGTGGGGTGTGGGGTGTGGGGTGTGGGGTGTGGGGTGTGGGGAGCAGTGGTTCGGCCTGGACTCCTTCGAGACTGTCGGTCGGAGAGACGCAGTTGGCGAACGCATGCAGTACCGAGCGTGGGAGTTTGAAGTAAAATAGGGATCGAGTGGCCACTAAATTGGGAGAAATCAGAAATAAATTTAGAAAAAAAAGCAATACTGATGAGCAATAAGTGTGTGTGTAGGTTAATCTTGTGAGATTACCAATTTAATTATTACATGGTATATTTCGTGACGGCTCATACCGGGCCAAGCTTGGCGCTGCCCAGCGCTACAGTCATGTGACTACTGAAAGTCATGTGACTACTGAAAGTCATGTGACTACTGAAAGTCATGTGACTACTGAAAAGCCCTTCTTAAAGGTCTTAAATCACATCGCTCTGTTTGCCGGCAGGTTTCCCCGCCGCCCGCAGCCCCGGTATTACCCCGTCATGCTAGCTGGGACTCGGACAAAAAGAGGATTTCAGTTTGATCATGTAATGTTCCTGGAGTCTGGGGAGCTGGCAGCGAGACCGCATTCCACCAGCTCTTATAACAAACCGGGAGTTCAAAATACACACGCACACACGCACGCACGCACACGCGCACACTGATATGAACCCGTACAAAAAAAAAACAAGCAAACCGACACGTGAAGCCAAACCGGCATGCAGACGTACCAACACAGGTGCTGTCTCCGGCGCTCCACATCTTGCTGTGCTGGCAGGTGGTGGTCTTCTGGCCTTTCAGGGTGTAGCCCGGAGAACAGAAGTACTCACAGCGAGAGTTGAAGTAGGAGCCGTCCGTACACTTGTAGCCGCCGTTGACGGGCATGTTCAGCTTCGGACACCGGACCTCTGTCGTGGAGAGAGCACACGGGCCTCAGTGACAGCACGAGGTCTGGACTCAAGTCACGTGATCTGGACTTGAGCGTGACTCAAGTCGCAAAATGTGACGACTTCGGACTTGACAAAACTGAAACAGACTTGCAACTTGACATTGACTTTAACGTCGATGACTCCCCCCCCCATTTTCTCCCCAATTGTATCCGGCCAATTACCCCACTCTTCCGAGCCGTCCCGGTCTCTGCTCCGCCCCCTCTGCCGACCCGGGGAGGGCTGCAGACTACCACATGCCTCCTCCGACACATGTGGAGTCACCAGCCACTTCTTTTCACCTGACAGTGAGGAGTTTCACCAGGGGGACATAGCGCGTGGGAGGATCACGCTATTCCCCCCAGTCCCGCCCCCCGAACAGGCGCCTCGACCGACCAGAGGAGGCGCTAGTGCATCGACCAGGACACATACCTACATCCGGCTTCCCACCCGCAGACACGGCCAATTGTGTCTGTAGGGATACCCGAACAAGCCCGAGGAAACACGGGGATTCGAACCGGCGATCCCCGTGTTGGTAGGCAACGGAGTAGACGCCCTGGACTTGAGCCTTTTGACTTGAAAGACTTGATACCTTCTTCAAGTCTAAAGATAAAAATGCTTTTGAGAACTGTGCAGCAAATCAACTCTTCGTTTCCATAACTGCAGATTCACTTTAATTCAATCTGTAATAAATACAAATTTCAAAAAGCGCCCATCATCTTCATCATCATCTTCATCATCATCTTCATCATCTTCTTCTTTCGGCTTGTTCCCTGTTAATCAGGGGTCACCGCAGCAGATTTTATAGTTTCCATCAGCACCCTGTGAGGGCACAGCACCAATGGCGGCTGTTGTTAACCCGGGTGTCAGCAGATCCGGTATGGTTCAATCCGCATAATGATTTGGCCACAGCTGATGCCACAGCGCCCCCTATGGACGGGGCACAGGTAATGCGCTGGATGCCATCCCAGTATACACGGCCTTGCGCCCATGCCTGTCGCCAGTGCAGTCAAAAAGCATCCATGACTTGGGTAAATTTGGTATATTATCCCCCACTCTCGTTCAAGTTTTGAAATGGCGTTAAATTTGATGCAGAGCACATTATTACTTGTTTAGGACTTGAAACTCAAAGTTCAGGACTTGGGACTTGCCAAATTTGGCTTGGGACTAGTCAGTTTTGACTTGGGATTTGAGTGCCAAGACTCGAGACTTAACTTGTGACTTGGAAAACAACATCTTGGTCCCACCCGACAGCCTGAATGGTTAAAACTCGGGTTCAACCATGTTTTGTTGTTCGGAGGCGGGGAAGACGCCGACGCAACACTGGACAGACTGATGAATACTGAACGGGTCTCTGGGACTTGGTAGTTAGCAGCTGATAGTGGTCTGAAGCCTGTTTGTGATGTGTCCTGTTTTCTCTTGGACAAAACCCCACCCTCCCATAGACAGACGGCTTACCGCAGGGGCAAAGTGGGCACCTGCCCGGGGCCCTGGAGCCAACAGGGGCCCATGGCCTTAAGATTTATTTATTTATTTATTATGTGTAAAGTATTTTTGTTTTTAAAATATCGGCGTGAATATGATTTTGAAAAAGTATGATTGTTAAATTGTTTGAATGTTTTATAGATTAGCCAACTAAATCACGTGATGTCATCATGACTAGGCTATAGGTCAAATGTCAGTTTCACGGTCATCTTGGTCAACATGGAGAAACTCGTGCTTACCGGGTCGGCAAAGCGTAAACTCAACAAAAAAAAAAGAAAAAGAAGCTAACGATGCCGCTTTGGCACAACAAATACCCTCTAATGAACAAAGCGCACATGTTTTCCTCTGCCTACCCCTCCGCTGTGGACAGAGGTCTTGCCGATGAACTGATGCACTTCAGATCTTTCATTAGACCTGACAGACTGAACATGCCTCCATGGAAACTTCTGAAAATGCTGCTCGATTGTGGATTATGGCCAACATTTCCCAACTTATTCGTTACATTCAGACTGTGTCTGTCGCGTCCTGTCAGCAACTGCCAGGGAGGACGGTCCTTCTCGCATAAGTCCAGGATTAAAAATGAACTGAGGACGAGGATGACACAGAGACGACTGAACATGCCGCCTGTCACTCATGGCCACTGAATCGGGACTCGTGCGGGAGTTGGACTTGATGACTTGAGCAATGACCTCTCTTCAAAGAAGGCCAGAAGAAAGCCGGTGGTTTAGGTAGGATATTTTTCACCGTGGTTTTATCTAAATTAAGGTGTGTGTGTGTGGGCGGCACGGTGGCGCAGTGGTTAGGGCGGTCACCTCACAGCAAGAAGACCCTGGCTTTGAGCCCCGGGGTAGTCCAACCTTGGGGGGGGGGGGTCGGTCGGTCGTCCCAGGCCGTCCTCCGTGTGGAGTTTACATGCTGTCCCTGTGGCTGCGTGGGTTTCCTCCGGGTGCTCTGGTTTCCTCCCACAGTCCCGAGACATGTAGGTCAGGTGAATCGGCCATACTAAATTGTCCCTAGGTGTGAATGCGTGTGTGTGTGTGTGTGTGTGTGTGTGTGTGTGTGTGGGCCCTGTGTGATGGCCTGGCGGCCTGTCCAGGGTGTCTCCCCACCTGCTGCCCAATGACTAATGGGATAAACTCCAGCATCCCCACGACCCTGAAAGCTGGATAAGTGGTTCGGATAATGGACGGATGGATAAGGTGTGTGTTTGACTCCTAAAGATGTATATATACTGTGCGGTACATGGCATGTATAGAAGTTCAAGTTCAACTTTGTCCTGTGTGGAATACAACAAAATTCATGTGCTCTGGTTTTCTCTGCCTTAACACAAAGGACACAAGGGACACACAATCCCCCCAAAAAAATATACAGTACAGGATAACACAGCAATGTGAGGTACATATGGGTACGTCAGCTGTTCAGCAACCTGACTGTCTGCGGAAAGAGACCATTACTGAGATGGGTGGTGTGTGATTTGATGCTCCAGTAATGTTTTTTTAGATGGAAGGAGCGAGAAGAGAACATGGGCGGGGTGGCTGGTGTCCTTAGTGATGTTTTGGGCTTTCCTTTTGCAGCGAGTGGTATAAACATTATGAAGTTGTGGTAGTTCCATGCCAATGATTTTTACTGCTGTCTTTACAGTCCTTTGAAGCAGTCTGCAGTCCTGAGCAGTGACGCTGCCAAACCACACTGTGATACAGCCTGTCACGACACTCTCCACGGTACTGCCATAAACGTTCATAAGAGTTTTGGTACTCATACCAAAACTACTGCGATGCCTCAGAAAATACAGTCTCTGCTGTGCTCTCTGCAGGATGCAACTGCTGTTGAGAGACCATGTGAGGGTGTCTGTGATGTGTAGACCAAAAACTCTAAAACTGTCCACAGATGACCCATTGGTGGAAACAGGAATGTGATTTTCTCTGATCTTTCTAAAGTCAACAATGATTTCTTTTGTCTTATTGACACTTAGAGAGCACTTTCTTTCGGCCCCACCTCCTGTTATTTAAAAAAAGCGTACTCTGATCCATCCTGCTGTACTGTCCCCCCGGTTTCTATACTATGCTGATTATCGCCAACAAAAACACACTTACCAGGCTCACACATACTGCCTCCAAGATCATCCACTCCTTTATACCCCACCTCTCAGACATGAACGACAGAGCCATCACACGCCTTGCACTCACAGTAGTGAATGACACCGATCACCCCCTTAATCTATATTCCACATTACTGCCGTCAGGCTGCAGATACAGGACTCTGAAATGGAGAAGAGCTCATCTTGGCAGAAGATTTGTCTCTTCTGCCATAGCAGCACTAAACAACCTACCTCACTGACCTAGCATAGAGCCAGATTTATCTGTGAGAGTGAGTGAATGTTGTGTTTATGAATGTTATGTGTTTATGTATCTGTATGTTGCGGTAAGGTTATCTGTATGTTTCTGTGCATGTACTGACTGTGAAAAATTTCCTGTAGGACAATAAAGACTATATATATATATATATATCATGGCACCATATGGCTAAATCTTCCACTTCCCTCCTATAGGCCCTCTCATCACTGTTGCTTATTAGTCCAAGCACTGCAGTGTCCTCTGCGGATTTAATGATACTGTTGTTGTCATATTAAGCAAAGCAGTCGTGTGCAAACAGACTACAACAGGGGACTGAGACAGCTGCCCTGAGGCACACCTGTTCTAAGAACTAATGTAGACGACTATGTTTTACCTATTCTTAGCCTGGGGCCTGGCTGTCAGGAAATCAAATGGCCAATTACAGATAGTGTTGCCCAGACCAAGACCTCTAAGTTTCAACACTACCAATTGGTCCAATTGTATTAAAAGCAGAAGTGTAATCAATAAACAACATTCTGACATAGGTATATTTATTCTCAAGGTTCACTGAACCAGTATGCAGAGCAAGTGAGATAGCATCATCTACAGATCTGTTGGAACAGTAGGCAAACTGTCATGGGTCAAGGGTCTTTTCCAAGGGCTTCATAATAACAGAGGTCAAAGCAACAGGTTGATAATCATTAAGGCAAAAGACACGTGTTTCCTTAGTTACAGGCACAATGGTGGTTCTCTTAAAACACAGTGGAACCACACACAATGACAGGGACAGGTTAAAAATGTCAGTAAAAACCTGAGATAGCTGAGTGTAACATACCTTGAGGATACGGGAAGGAATGCCGTCTGGGTCAAGAGCTTTACGACCCTTAACCCTTTTAAAAGTTTTATTCACATCAGTCTCTGTCACCTGTAGAACGACTTCATCGGGTGGGCACTGAGCTGATGTCACTGGGTCCAAGTTGTGAGCCTCAAAGTTGGCATGAAAGTTGTTGAGCTCATCCAGGAGAGAGGCAGAGACACACTGGGTTTAGATTTATAGTCTGTAATCTCCGGCAGCCCCCTCCACATGTGCCGCGAGTCACAGCTACTGCAGTCATTTTCCAGTTTGTCCCTATATTGTCTTTTATGAGCTTTGATGGCTCTCCTTAAATCATACCTGGATTTGTTTGCAGCATTCATTGTCACCCAATTTAAAATCAGAGGTACACTCCCTCTACTTCAGGTGAATGTCACTGTTAATCTAGGGCTTCTGGTTGGGGTGAGAGCGAATAGTATGTACTGAAATACAGTTATCCACACAGAATGCTTGGCATCCTGCGCATCATATTCTTCATAAATTTTATAAGTCTATTATAATTCTGTTATCATCTTTCAATGTTGTATTGTGTAAATTGTGTAAACAACATCCATTGCATGTTGTCCGTCTTGGGAGAGAGATCCCTCCTCTGTTGCTCTCCCCGAGGTTTCTTCCTATTTTTCTCCCTGTTAAAGGGTTTTTTTAGGGAGTTGTTCCTTATCCGATGATGTTGCTGTTAAGCCCACTGAGGCAAATTTGTAATTTGTGATATTGGGCTATACAAATAAAATTGACTTGAGTTGACAGAATCTAACATAGCCAGTGGCCAATTCAGCATACTCATCCAAACTTGAGGCTGAATCCTTACAGACTGACCAGTTTTTTGATTCAAAACATCCCTCAAGTTTGGATTCGTGTTCTGTAGTCTAGCACTGTTCTGCCCTCACAGTGGGCTGCATACACATCACTTTCTGCTTGTAGGCAGGAAGCAAGAGCACTGACAGATGGTCAGATTTCCCAAAGTAAGGTCATGGGATAGATCTGTAAGCTGCCTTGACCATGGAGTAACAGAGTCTTATTGCCTCTGGTTGGGCAGGTGATATGTTGGTAAAATTTTGGGAGCACAGATTTCAGGTTAACAGTGGTTTAAGTCCCCCTCCACAATTGAAACGGCCTCAGGGGTGCAGGTTCTCCTGCCTGCTAATGATGCCGTACGTTTCATTCAGCACCACTGTGGCAGTAGCTTGCAGCGGTATGTAGACAGCAGTTAACAACACACAGGGGAATTCCCTTGGGCGATAGCATGGGCTGCACCTTGTTAGTTGTTCCGAAACTAGTGAACAGGGCTGAGAGACTATTTCCACGTCAGTGCACCAGGAATTGTTAATAAAGAAGCATAAACCACCTCCCTTTACCTTGCCAGTACTCGTCATGGAATGGTCCATGCGGGGGCAGAAAAACCCTCTGGTTGTATAGCCCTATCAGGGGTATTAGGGCCCAGCCAAGTGTCTGTAAAGCAGAACACACAACAGTCCTTCATGTCCCTTTGAGAGCTTATTTGACAATGAAGTTCGTCAAGCTTGTTGTCAGGGGACTGGATGTTAGACAGCAGTATACTGGGAATCGGGTGCCGGGTAGGACGCCGTCGTAGCCTCAACAGGGCGCCCCCTTGTTTACCTCACCTCCGGCAGTGCTGTCTGTGGCCATTACTCCATGGGGGTACCTGTTTGTTGTGGGTAATCTCTCTCGGCAAGTCCCATGTTTCCAGCTTTTGGGAATATCTGACCTTATGTCCAGTAAAGTCTGGCCATCATAGGTAATTGTGCAAGATGCATTTTGTGCTACAAAAACAACATATAACACGAAAACCAACAACAAAGCGAGAGCAGGTCGTAGCAAGTCGCCATAGTACGGCGCCATATTCCAACAACAAAACAAACCTAAAATGGCAGTAATTTAACATGTCAAAATAACAAATATAATTTCAAAGTAATACATGCTGTCTGGTTGTGGGCTGCCCTGTGCTATTGAGCAACCAAACTCTGTGTACTTGGGGAGGGCACATGCAGTGCGCATGTACTATTTGCGTGTGTAGGTAGGGATACATGGCGAGTTTGTGTCCAGGGCCCACAGTCATGATAATCAGTCCATGCACCCTCCT
The DNA here is from genome assembly GCA_022114975.2 of Lampris megalopsis. NCBI lineage: Eukaryota > Metazoa > Chordata > Actinopteri > Lampriformes > Lampridae > Lampris > Lampris megalopsis. The sequence goes on from JAJHIY020000321.1 coordinate 68,125, forward strand.
GGAGAGTTATGCTATCATATGCGCTGTTCTCGTTTGAAATTGCTTTTATACCATTTGTTTTAGCTATGACAACTTCTGCATCACTCTCATCACTTTTCTCGTCTCCTTTCTCTCTCCGTGTTGAAGTCTGCCTCGCCTCTTGTGTGCATGTGAAGTCTATTCCCTGCGGGACTCCACTGAGCAGAGCTGGTTTTGTGGCATGGGGTCCTGCTGGCTCTTGACCGCATTTGTGGGGTTCCTGACGTTGTCTTCTATGGTCGCAGATTCACTAAATTTGCCTTGAACTCTCTTTACAAGTTTACTACCCTGCACATTTAAATTTGCTAAATTTTATGCATTAATTGTATGTATTCTACATTACTTTGCTCTGTCTAATCTATGAAGTTACATTATAATTCTGTTATTTTTGAATATTTTGTGCATTTGACACTTATTGCATGTCTGTCTGTCTAGGAAGAGGGATCCCTCCTCTGTTGCTCTTCCTGAAGTGTCTCCCATATTTTTTTTTTTCCTGATAAGGTTTTTCTTGTGGAGTATTTCCTCATTTGGCTCTAGCATCCATGGATAAAGGGTGTCGTATGTTGTATACCGTCGTATATTGTACTGATTGTAAAGCCCTTCAGGACTATCTTGTGAATTTGGGCTATACAAAATAAACTTGACTTGGTCAGTAAGTTGATAAAAAAAAAAAAATCAACCCTTTGGGATTGCAGGTTTAAGTTTCTAAATGGCTTCTCTTCATCCATTTCATGTGTATTTAGTGTATTGAGGAATACACAGGCACATGCGTGGGTAATGCTTTATGATGAGTAGATATAAATAGTAATTATTACGTGAGTAATAAGAGATCACATAAGAGCTTAAACACACTTGTTAACATTAGTAAAGGACTTGAAAATATGAATAACTGACTTGATAATATAGCTTGGAGCATTCTATCCCCTGTCTTCTTCCTTTTTTCTTTAACCTAAACCTCTTCCTAATATTGGCAGCATGGTGGCCCAGCGGTTAGTGCTGTTGCCTCACAGCAGGAGGGGTCCTGGGTTCAAACCCCGGGGTTGTCCAACCTTGGGGGGGTTGTTCAACCTTGGGGGGGGGTCATCCCAGGTCGTCCTCTGTGTGGAGTTTGCATGTTTGCCCGTGTCTGCGATGGGTTTTCTCCAGGTGCACCGGTCGTCCCCCCCCCCCCCATCAAAAGAAACATGCATGTTAGGGTTTATACTCCTGTCTTTGCCCCTGACCGAGGCAATGGGAAAAGAACTGGAGTTGGTCCCTGGGCGCAGCATGAAGGCAGCAGCCCACTGCTCCAAGCTACACATATCGCAGCTAGGATGGGTTAATTTGCAGTAACTGAATTTCCTCAAGGGGATTATTAAAGGAAACTTAATCTCATAACCCCCATCATCAATTCCTCCCTTTAATCAGGCCTTGTCCCCCTGCTCCTGAAGACTGGCTCTATCACACCAGTGCTTAAAAAGCCAGGACTCTTGCTAACAATCAACCCATTACAAACCTCCCCTTCCTCTCCAAAGTACTGGAGTATGCTGTATTTTCAAAACTGCAATTACATCTTGCCACAAACATTCTCCTCGACCCTTTCCAATCCGACTTCCATAAGCAGAACAGTACTGAGACTGCCCTGGTTAGAGTGTCCAACGATCTCCTTTCTGCAGCTGATTCTGGTCACATTAGGTATCCTAATACTCCTACACCTAAGTGCAGCATTCAACACAGTCAACCACAACATTCTCCTTGAATGGCTTGAGTAACTTTCTAGTCTCACAGGTCCTGCTCTCTCCTAGTTCTGGTCCTATCTCACCAACCACTCACAGTCAGTCAGCATGAACGGTTCTCAGCCTGCCCCCTCCACTGTACACCATGGAGTTCCCCAAGGCTCTATGTTCTTGGCATTCACTGCTGTTTAGTATTTATCTCATCCGTCTTGGTCATATCATCCAAAGCAGCGGCCTCTCCTACCATCTCTATGCTGATGATACCAAATTTACATCCGGACAAAGTCTAACACCTAATCTACGCTGGACTCGCTCAACATCTGTCTTCACTAAATAAATTCTAGGATGCACAGCAGCTTTCTCAAGCTCAACTGTGACAAGACTAAGGTTGTGTTGATCAACCCCAAATCCCTGTTCGAAAAAGCTATCAACTTCTGTCTGACCTTTGAGGATGCAAAGGTCACCCCCTCTTCCAATGCCAAAAAACTGGGAGTCCTATTTGACACCATCTTCTCATTTGAAGCCCACATTAATAAAAGCCGCCAACTCTCTTTTTTTCCACCTGAAGAACATTGCCCGAATTCGCCCTTTCCTCAGCTTCACTGATGCTGAGCGACTTATCCAAACTTTTATTACCTCACGCCTGGACTTCTGTAATGCCCTCTTATTCAGACTCCCCGAAAACCTTGTAAACAGACTTCAGCGTGTTCAGAAAGCTGCCACCTGCCTCCTCACATTCACCCCCTTCTGCCACCATATCACTCCTGTGCTGCAGCACCTCCACTGGCTCCCTCTCCAGCAGAGGGTCGAGTTTAAGGTCCTGCTGCTAATTCACAAGGCTAACCATGGCTCTGCACCCTCCCGTCTTTCTGAGCTCTTTCAGCCTTACCACCCCGACCACTCCCTCCACTCCACCGACTCTGATCTCCTCTGTGTCCCCACAAACCGGCTCCATACCATGGATGACAGAGCCTTCTCCTCCTCTGGCCCTCACCTCTGGAACACCCCATTCCGCCATGTTGAAAATGCTGTATCCACAGACTCTTTTAAGACATCTTTAAAGACCCACCTCTTTAGACAAGCTTTTAATGGATAATGTCCCTGTGCTATTCTGTCCCCGGCCATTAATGTTGTATTTTCAGTTCTCTGCTTTGTTCTCATCCTATGTGAAGGACTCTGAGTTTTAGAAAAGCACTTAGAAAATGAAATTCATTATTATTATCATTATTATTAATAGCACTTACTAGACTGGACTGTCTAGAGTCTGCCTAACATGAAGCTTTTTAGACTTTGTGTCTAAACTTGACCTTCATTATCAGAAATAGCAGGTCTCAATTCTCATTTAGTTGTGCTTTTTCAAGTTCCTTGTGTTTTCCTTGTAATGCTACAATTAGCCAATTAACAATTATTCTTAAGTTATGAGACAGTTACTGATATTTTCAGGCCATCTGATAATGTTAACAAGTGTGTTATAAAAGCCTGTAAGTGCCTTATTACTCTTATTAATCACTATTTACAGCTCGTGTGTGTGTGTGTGTGTGTGTGTGTGTGTGTGTGCATACAAGGAAGGGGAGATTTTAGTTAGAATTGTGTGTTTTGTGTTTCTAGGGCTAGGCGTGTGTTATGGTTTCACCTCGGCAGGCATAATTGGACGACCAGTGTTTGCTGGCCATGCAGACCACCTCGGAGCTCTCGGACTCGAACCCGCGCTTACAGCGGATCTTGCATCGCGTGCCGAGAACGTTCTTGTAGTTTTCCCCTCTGGGCGTCCGACAGCTCACGTCGCCATGCTTCACCTTAATGGGGGCGCACCACGGGGTCCCTAAAACAAAGGGGGGAAAAGGAGACTTGTAGCTTTTCTAACAACTTTAAAATCGGACTGAAATTCAAACGCCAACATTTTCTGACATCACTTATCAGTTAAATCGTCATGCACTTTGTACCGTTTCTTTCTTCTGTAAAAATACATAAATAGGTTGAATTTAGTTTTTCTATTTTCTCTTTTTAAAAGAGCTCCCCCTAGCTCAGCTTTTCTCAGCCGATCTTCTTTATTGATACATGGGGTGGCATGGCTCAGGAGGTAGAGTGGGTCATCTATTAATCGGAAGGTTGCTGGTTCGATCCCCGGCTCCACTAGAAAGTGTGTCGAAGTGTCCTTCGGCAAGACGCTGAACCCCAACCTGCTCTAGATGAGCAGGTTGGCACCTTGCATGGCAGCCTCCACCATCAGTGGGTGAATGTGAGGCATACGCTGTAAATCTCCCCCCCCCCCGACTTGTACTTGGCCAATTACTCCACTCTTCCGAGCTGTCCCGGTCACTGCTCCACCCCGTCTGCTGATCTGGGGAGGGCTGCACGTCTCCTCTGATACATGTGGAGTCGCCAGCCGCTCCTTTTCACCTGACAGTGAGGAGTTTTGCCACGGGGATATAGCGCGTGGGAGGATCACGCTATTCCCCCCAGTTCCCTCTCCCGGACCGACCAGTGGAGGCGCTAGTGCAGCAATCAGGACACATACCCACATCCGGCTTCCCACCCGTAGACATGGCCAATTGTGTCTGTAGGGATGCCCGATCAAGCCAGAGGCAACACGGGGATTCAGACCTGAGATCCCCGTGTTGGTAGGCAACGGACTAGACCGCTACGCCACCTGGACACCCGCTGTAAAGTGCTTTGAGTGGTCGCTAGACTAGAAAAGCTCGATATAAATGCAGTCCTTTTACCATTATATCATCAGACACACTCCTTAACATACAGCCAATCAGATCACATCATCTAATTGTGAAATCCCCCCCCCGGAGCACCAACCCGTGCTTGTACCTGTCACTCAAAGGTCCGCTTATGAATATTTATGAGGACCCGACCCACTTCATCACAGTTCTTGAGACAACTGAACAGTTATGTATAAAGGTATATAAACAACAATATTAGTCAGTTACAAATAAAAAAAAATTCTGAATGTTTTATTGTGCCATGTTCAAGGTTTTTAGACATGAGCTTCTGATAACTAATTTCCCTCTGACTTTAACAGAAGCCACTCACATTTGACAAGTGCAGTTTTCTGCTTTCTAAAGGCTGCCTTTTCTCATGGTACATCTCTTAAAGTTCAGCACAGACACAGAGCTGATGTTGCAATAAGCCGGTTCTAGTCACAGGATCGATCAGCATGTCTCGTAGTTTTCAAAAGTACTTACCCAAAGAAATCAGAGGCACAGAAAGACTTGGAAGTGAGTGAAAAATCCACTCATCGGCTTTGTAACACCGACAGCCAGGGTGGATTTGTCTTTACCTTATCTGCTGCTTTCCTTTTTTCTTTTCAAAGCGGCCCACAGAGCCAAAAAGACTCACTTTGGGAAGCGTTGGATGAAATGTGAAGCGCTCTCAAGGTTTCTGAATGTGTGTATGTATGTGTGTGTGTGTGTGTGTGTGTGTGTGTGTGAGAGAGAGAGAGAGAGACAGAGAGAGAAAGATGGTGTGGAGAGTGCAAATAGTTATTGGTATTCGTCTCCCTCCTCCTATTTGATATATTAAACTTTTAATGGAACTGATTCTGAATCCATTTCCTTCTCTGAAATATTCTGTCTGCATTTGTGTCTCTAGTTGTATATGTGCATAAGCCCCAAATCAAAAGGCTGTTTAAATGAACCAAGTAAACCCCAGCGCTGTTTAACAGCAATTTAAGAGGGATGAGGGCATCTTTTTCCCCAAACACTAAATTTTCCCTAAACTTTCTTTTCTTCCAAAGCTGAGTATCTCTGTCCATTTCTACAATGCTTGTGTAAAAATTCCTTCTCTCGTGCCAAGTTTGAGGGGCCACAAGGTTTGTATTTGAATACAGGGAAAAGAAATCTGAAGTTTATATCCCACTGGCTTGGGACACAAATTCACCCGTGAGCCGTCTCTCTCTCTCTCTCTCTCCCTCTCTCTCTCTCTCTCTCTCAAACACACACACACACACCAAGACCAATACACACATTGGCTTAGGCTATTCTCCAGTTGGAACAGAGATGAGTATTCATAACACAGCAAGCCTCTCTCTCGCTTTGTGCGTGTGTGTTCGTTGGCCATGCCTTCATAACCATTAGGTCAGAGAAAATAGTACTCCTTGGGGTTTTTACACATGAGAAGAGCTTGGTTTGGCCTGCAGGATAATGTTCCCTGATTAACCGACCCTGCAATTTAAAGCTGAAAGCTAATTCGACGCACAGTGACCGTGTCAGTTTTTAGAACTGACTGACGCATTTAGAAAAATACGCCACCTTGTGTCAGGAGGAACTCGGTGAACTCACTCCCGAGTTCCACTTTACAGATGTTAGATGACCTGAATCCGCATACAAATGACAATTTAACATATCTACGTGTAATATACTTACTCTGATCCTCAAAGCGGCTGCTCCTGCACTATTGTGTGTGTGTGTGTGTGTGTGTGTGTGAGAGAGAGTGTGGTTTAAACAAGTACTTTGCATGCAGTCACCTTTATATCTGCGAGAATACCAGTCTTCATCGTCTCCGTACGCATAGTGTCCTGACCCTGGGGGGGTGGGTTGGGGGGTGGAGAACAAAAAAGAGAGGGAGAAAAAAGCAACTAATGAGGAAGAAAAGAACAGGTCTGCATTCATGTTTAGCAATGTTTGCAAGCGCTCTCTCCAGCTGTTCTGCAGGCTG
>JAJHIY020000320.1:0-2500 GCA_022114975.2 Lampris megalopsis
CACGACACGACGATGTTATGTGTGAAACTTTGGAAAACTCAAGTTTTGGTTGTGCTTTTAACTGCAAAACGCACCTGGTATTGGCTAGGAGCCAGGTAGTCGCGATTTAAGAAGTTAAATTCAAAGTGGAATAGGCAAACACTTAAGCTTACTTGCTAGAAGAGATTAGATGCAAGATTAGTGCAACGACCTTTTGAGTGACCACGCTGAATGTCTCCTGTCTGTCTCCTCAGCCAGGTCACGAAGGCAGTGCTCCTCATTCTTCACACCCTCACAAGGCGACCCTCTCAGGCGGCTTGTCAGCGGTATGTTAAGCTGTAATTGTCGCACCATAACTTCTTGAAAATTGATTCGATTCTGGGCTGTGTTTGTCTTGGCTGCAGCCCGCGTTAGTGGTTGTGGTTGGAGAGTAGAGAGAGGGGGAAAGGGGTCTGGGTAGAGTGGGAAAAGAGGGGAAAAAAGAGACGAAGAGACAGAAAAGGGTGGAGGGCAGTATACAGAGCATTATGTAAGACTTCAAAAAGGCCCGACCTGGCCAGCAGTGTTGATGTGAGAGAGGTAGGGCCCCTTGGGGTCAGGTGGCCCCTAGCATAGCCTCCCATATGGTCCAAATATAACCCCCACCCACCCACCCACCCCCGCCTCTGCTTCCTTCATCGAATTGACAGGTAATGTATCGTCACCCCCCCCCACCCCACCCCACTCCACCTCCACCTCCACCCATGGCTGTTTTCTCCTTTTCCCTTTATTAATGGAGGCCCCGTGCGATGGTGCGTCGGAGACGGTGACGGTGGAGGTGATAGTGACTCCACGCTTGGCGCTGCGCCACAGAGAGGCCCACCGCTGACACTTTATACACTGGCAGGTTTCACCAAGGTGTTCATTTCAGGAGTGTCTCCGCAGTTCCTGCTGCTTCTCTTTTTATTCCCCCCCCACACACACACACACCCCACCCCCCCCACCCCCTTTGGCCAGGGGAAGGCAAATCAAAGCTGTGGGATGATACCCGAGACCTCATTCAATTTGCGACTGCGGTCGCCGCCTCCGCCCCGCCTGCGTGGACAGCTATCCCACACGTATGTGCAAGTCACCAGCATATACAGACACACACACACACACACACACACACACATACACACACACGGTATAGACATACACAGATGCTGCATACAAATGTGTGTGTGATAACCACACAGATACAAACACACACGTAATTACAAACACACACTCAAACATATGTGCAGCCATACGTGTGTGTGTGTGTGTGTGTGTGTGTGCGTGTGCGTGCTTTCCCATACCTTCATCAATCCACCTCTAACCATCTTTCCGTCCGGTGCGGCTCTGTGTTTCACTCCCCCACTCCGAGCCGGCTGGGGGAGCGCAGTTTTACAGCCCTTCTCCCCAGTCGCTGGTAAGCATAACAATACACCAGCAGACATATGTTTGTCATAAACCGCGGGGCTCAAAATTACATTACAACCGTTTACACTTTGAAAGGGCTTCAAAAAGAATCATAGCACACCACATTTAATCATCCACTTGTACACTGTGTTCATAATGCTCTGGTGATTTTCCACTGCTGCCGGACAGCCCAGGCCGAGCCTCGGCGAAAACAAGGCGGTCTAATCAACCTAAATATGCTTGTTAGTAGCAGTAAATGCCAAAGCCTGTCCGTTATGCCCGGCGGGCCAAGTCTCTCACTGCAGCTCTTCCATGTACGGGGCCCGGGGCTCCTGCAACAGATTCTTCCCATCGTTAAACGAGCTGACGGTGACGGACGAGGCAGTAGCAGTGTGAGCCTCGGCACATTTTATTGGCTCTTTGTGGACGGCGTAAAATGTCCATCGAATCCCCCCACCCCCCACCACCACCACCACCAAAGCCCCCACGGGTGCAGATGGAGCTGGAGTTACCTGGCTGCGGCGCATGGAAGGGCGCAATTACATAACGTTAGAAACTTTCATTAGCCTCTCGCCCCCCCCCACCCCCCCACCCCAATGAGTTGACTGGGAGAGGTCCAGATGTGACTTCATGAAGGCCCCTCTCTATGAGGAGCCTGTTCCCTCTGTTCCACTGTGCCCACCCCCCACTCCCGTTCCACCCTCTCCATGCCCGCAGCTGTAAGCACTCAGAAAGAACAAGGTAGAGAGAGAGAGAGAGAGAGAGAGAGAGAGAGAGAGAGAGAGAGAGAGAGCGGGAGAGGGAGGGAGGGGGTAGGGAGTGGGAGGGGGAGTGCTTTATTAATAAAATCCACCCCCCTGATCCACAGCTCATCATTCCACCCCTCTAACATCCCCCATCACACACACACACACACACACACACACCAAAACAGTTCCAGCCCCACCCACCTGGGCCTGTGCTCCCCTTCCCTCCCACAGGGCTGCTAAAGTAGGCCAATAAGTCTTTTAGCATGTGGCCTCCCCTGTCAGGCAGAGGTGGCTGGCTAGACAGGCCGCTGCTCCAGGCGCAGGGGCAGGAAGTGGGAGCAGGCCAGGAG